>JAYMFT010194223.1:0-11801 GCA_038088735.1 Panulirus argus
ATATATATATATATATATATATACTCATGCATTAAAAAAATCACTGATAATAATAATAATAATAATAATAATAATAATAATAATTACAATAGTAATGATAATAAATGCCGTACCGTTACATGAGAAAGGATGTCGGAAATACCTGAGTCTACCACTTCATAATTTACGAATGCCTTGAGGTAGTGTCTGAGGTTTGTGAGTGGCTCTCGATACGGGCTAGACATTTCCGGCAGTATTTTGGGCAAACTTTTACATATGCGGTGGGGACTCTGGTTTGAGATGATTACAGACCAACCCCACGGTGAAAGTGAGGGCTATTATGCTTCTTCTTCATGTGAGCTCATTGTGTGTGATTTCATTTGAAGTCAGATTATATTACAAATTCACTCTCGTGGTTGGTTAGCTGGTTGTTAGGGCCTTGAGCCAATCGATTACCAGGGTCACTGTGGCCGTCAACGGCGAGTTGTAACCACCAGTCGATACAACCTGAACACCTTCTTCAGATAATTCTGAGACCATACACGCTCTCAGTACTTATACGTCCCTTGGTCACTATAGATAAAAAAAGATAACACTACAAAATATTTATAACGACTTTTCATGACACAGTTCGGCCGACAGGACAGAAGTTCTTGCGATAATGTGTAGATAACTGGTTCCGGTGATATGTTGAAAAAAAGAAATATGAAAATCAAAGATAAAATTGATGGTCACCTATATAACGTTATAACAATAGACGAACGGAACATCTTTTTTTTTCCATAATCTGAATTAAACGGTATAAAAAAAAGTCTTTCGCCAGATACACAATTATTTAAAAAAGAGATATAGAGTAGAAACAATACAGGTGGGAAGTTTGTGTTACGTATGTGGAGTGTCTTGACCATCCCTCCACTGAATAAATCTACCGAGTGTAAATCATTCCGTGTATGTTAGTGACGCAAATATTTTGAGGATTCTTTGGAAATGCTAAGCTTAGTAGTGCAGTAAAACTATAAACAGATGGTTGTTATACAAACTTAAAACAAAGGGTACACGTCTAGCAACAAGATCTAAAGTACAGAAATTAGGATGTGCGATACAAAAAGCGAAATACAATAATCCGCAGCATGCAACTGAGATGCAAAAGATAAATACAAAAACTTTAATGATAGAAGCTTCATCGTATCCGAAAACGAAGCTACAGTATGGTGAAGTGATAGATTGTAAGATTAACCAAGGAAATTTATGTAAAGACGTTGTTACGTGAATCACTATCTTCATGTTTTTGTAAGTATATGCCTCATCCCACGAGATGATAATTTGTATGCTATACTGGGACGGAACAAAGCAGTAAGAATCTTTCTTCAACATTTTTCCTTTTTTTTTCCCCAGAGTAATCTAGTATATTCAAACGCAGTCAAACCTGCTGTGGAGAGGCGCTGCAATCTTCACATTAAATCACATTTAACAATACGTGTAACCGGGAAAATTCAAAACGTAACGACGTTTTGTCGCATTTGTAGAGTAAAGCGGTCTTCGCCATTTTTGAAGCAAGCTTGCCAATGCCAACGTTTTATCGCAAATAGAGGGCTAACGAGCCTGAGATGTAGTCCCAGCTATATAAAGCATAATTGGATGCAGTTTTACTGCAGCCAATTTCAAAAGCGAAGCTTAACCTAAGCAAGGAACATGCAGCATACAGTTTTCAACACGACGACCGCAGCAGGATTTACAGCTTAGTGACAAATTAAATCGTATTATATCTTACATAATTAATGAACTAGCTTTAAAAGAAGATATACAATTCAAAAGATTTAACAGGTTAACAGAGGAGTTACTGCGAGTAAATGCTTATCATTACGACTCTTGAGAGCAACACTAGAGCGATGTCTGTTTATACAAAGATAACGTCAATGTTTAGAGAACAAAATTATGAGTAAACTTCTCAATGATCATACAGCACGATAACGCTTGTACAGGACCACCAGAATTACTTAATAATTCAGATAAGAAGGATTAAGTGAAGGTTTCACATTCAAAACCTATAAATGAAGTTAATTTCTAGCGTTACAGTAGCCTACGCGTGCACATGATTTAACTTTATAGAAAAAATATATAATACTCTCTACAAATTACTTCATTCTTCTAAAAATCAAATGCTGGGGTATGCAGAAAACGCCTTTAATGGTACAAGAAAAAAAAAATCTACGAGAATAAGTAAGAGGTAAGGCGTGGCCATTATATGAAAATAACAAGAGGGTGCCAAAATCATTCAACTCTTCAGCATATGATATGAACAAACTTAAAATAAGCAAAATAATTCTGCCCACATATTTTCATCTTAGGTTAGATATAGCAATTTACCAGTAGGTAACGACTCGATGGCTCTGAATTCATTCATCACTAAAATAAGAAGATGCATACTTACAATATTCAGGGAACAGTGAACCCATGAATTATTAACGTGCCTAGACTCCTTTAAGTGACACCTGCGTACTTAGACTTGGATATTAGCTTGGCATTTGTCCCAAGAGTGAACAGCCTCGACAGGTTTGGAGGTGCCGAATTATAAGATATTTTTTTACTAATTTTTAAGACTTGGAGAAGAAAAGAGAGAGACCGAAACGTTGGTGAGGGACTGGGGTTAATTCTTGAAAGGTTTTCTTGATAACAAGACGAGGGTATACGCCATTTTGGTCATGATCTAAGTTGGATCAAAATATCGGTGAGCAGACGTATTAATTAGGCAAGCACAGACATTACGACTGACCAAAAGAGAATTATTGATAGAATCTGCGGTGGAAGGAAATTATTACTTGCATTAACAGGCGAGTTTCTTTCGTTTTCAAATATGGAGCAAAAGGAGGTTTGCCTTTGCATAGGATGTAGTTACCGTAGTAAGGTCAAGGCAAGTAAGATGTGGTGGTGTTGTAAGGCAGGAAAAGCTCAGCTAAACTGAGTTCCTTTAGCATCAGAATTTGTTGATGCCAGACGTTTCTCGGAGCTCTTTGGAATAGATTATAGTGAAAAATGATAATGGAAAGGAAAATCTCTGTGGACCACTGAGCAAAGGTTAGCAATTACGTTACGAAAACACAATAAAGCATTAACCTGTTATTCTAAGCAAACGCAGACAAGCAGGCTGAAAAACTATCGCTTTTTTGCGCCAACAGAATACATAAGTACAGTGAGATATATATACAGCTAATGAAAATAGTAACTGAAAAATAAAATAAAACTTGTATTAAAAAGAGGATAACCTATTTCAATAAGTATAAAACTTTAAAACACACGGATGTATTTGTAATAACTTTAATATTGCGCTAATTTCAACGTGCCTCAGTGTCAAACCAATTATCAATATGTAGAATGTCAAACAAGTTCACCGTCTCAGTAATATTACGTGAGCAAACGAACTGGTTCGAGGGTACAAAGAGATCAAAAACCTTTTACTTAGCTCATTTCAGGTTTTGCTACTAGGCATACCAAGTGCCCTTCGCAAGCATTTAAACAAATATTACTAATGGTGTCCAAGGTTACACGATATATTCCAAAAATCTTAGCTTCATTGTCTTATACACGGGATCTAATCAATTGGACCAGCGAGTGATAGCCTACTGTAAAAGATTCTCGAGTTCAGCAGCATTAAGATACCTTATCTTTTAATTAGTTGCTCAGGAGAAAAAGAGATGTAATTCTTTGTCTCGGGGTTTTACAAATGTCTTCATTACTGCATGACGATGCACCCTGCTTATGACTGAACTATTCAACACACCAGATGCAGAAGAATCTCATTTCATACTCACACCACATTTTGTAGAGTCTCAAGTAAAATAATAAAAAAATATAATCATCTCAGTTACTATTGTTTTTCTAAACAGCTTCAACTGTACAAAAAGTAGAGTTGTGTTTTCCCCGTCGGTAAACATGAGCACTTATTCAAGATGGATGGTATTCATGTAATCATACGACTCCTTACTACTGCTGACCCCAGTAGTCAAAAGCGGTTGAAGACATTCCACTTTCACCACTAGAAGTATCACACATATTGCTTGCATTACAAAAGAGAGGTAAGGTTCACAGTAAATATGGACCAGAAACAATGACATATTTAGGGACGTTTCCAAACACTACTGACGACATCTGAAAATTGTCTTTAAGCAGCAAAAGGCATTTAAATTGTGTAACTTACTCTTTGTCTTTATAGCGAAAACCTCTTTTTAATTGTCTGAAAATCTTAAAGAACGAAAGAATCTCGTATAAACTGTTCTGAAAAGTTAAAGCACACACTTTCCATCATTTCAAGACCTGAACGGCCGGCACAGTTGTAGTTTAGTGCGTTATCTTCCCTTATACCATATCTAATCTATTTCTCCAGCATTTGATATCATTTATATAATTCCGCTACAAAGCCCCTAGGAGCCAAGTTAGGGAGCTGACAACCACTGACTAATCCATCCTCGCCTTTCAGGGAGCTGGTTGCCCTTTCGGGTCCTGTCCGGCTTCAGTCAACACATCCGTTAATATCAATGGTCGTTAAATGGGTTCTCCTGCCTGCCTAAGCCTCACATGAATGTTTTCCCTTCACCCTGAGCCCTGGCTTAGGTTTCTCAGTGCAAGTATGGATGAGAGCTTAGCACAGCTCTTTTTGCAGGTACAGGCACAAGCTTTCTTCAATTGAGCAACGGAAGAGCACGTACTGACGAACGATTCCCTTTTCCCCTGGGCTATGCTCGCAACGACTGACATAAACCGAAACAGAATAAAACATATTTGTGGTAATACGAAGAGGGATAACTTTTTTTGTTTATATTATTCAAATCGTTTGACATTCTGTTATAAAGTAAATTCAAATGAGATTTCAAAACGAACCTGCTGTACTGCTTTATTATTAGTCTTACTCTTTGTATATTCCTGTCTGCGTTGAAAAATTCATACCCCTTTAGAGTTCTTTAAAGGCAAGGCTTATGCATTAAACTACCATAAACCATCTTTCATCTTTGGGTTTAATCTCCCATGAAAGGTCCTGGTTCTAATATATGGTGGTCTGAGCCATGGAGATAGCGTAGCCAAATCTGTTTATGATGGGCCGCTGTATGTAAGTTATGACTGTACCAGTATAGCCACTTATTCCCCCGCACGCAGCATGTTGCCCCACTATTGCCAAGTGAACTCTGACCTTTCACACCTTCACTTACTTACCTCACGCTGATGAAGATGTTAAGATATCCGTGCGCAGGATGCTGCTGCTGCAATATCCCTGGCAGTGCCTTTCACGGCACAGAAAACCATAATCATGGGATAACCATGATAATCCGAGTCATTAATGACCAAAAACGTCCCAAATCCTAGCCTTTACCTGCTCCATTCTGGGTCATTTTCCATCTACTTTTAAGCTGTTCAGCATTATTTGTTGTCTGTTGATTTTCGGGATGAAAATACCTCTGAATTACGATTCTTTCGATGTATGGGGGTTTCGTAATAAAGTGGTTAATTTATACTTGTCGCTTTTGAACCATATCACTAAGAATGATTCGGACGTTATAAAAACACATCTACTATGGTTTTGATTCCTTATTTCTGGCTCAAAAAACATGACTGTCGAATCCTGTCATATGACGTACATATATTTAGTAATTTGTAAGAGATTACTTCTTAGAATATACGTATTCGTACGGTACGGGAAAGGAATTCTACGTTCATGAGGGCCCACCTCTGTGTATGGTTTTTGTGAAGATTACCTATCGACTTGTATAAGGTCATTTAGACAGTATTCGTGCCCTAAACCACAAACCTATATCACAAAGTTAGGTTTAGTAATATGACTTGCAAGTCACTTCGTCAAATTGTACTGCGTCATGTCATTACATCATCGTTTGGTTGGACAGGTTGGGTAATGACTAGTTATTATTTCATACTTGATTTAACAAAAGGAATGTCAACTAGTCTGTTACATGTGCCTTGTGACTTGACTAAATCACCGGCGATTCAACAAGTCAGAAGTGTTAACAAGCCTATTACATGTGCCCTGACTTAATTACAGTCTCGTTGTCTTAACAAGTGGGATGTTCACACTGTCACATAAGCTTTGACTTAAACCACATCAGCGTTGGCTCCAAAAAGTGGTGTGCTAATTAGGCGATTACATGAAGCTAACTTACATAAGGTATCAAATAAACTACTAACAACACCACTCGGATATCCCAGACATCATCTGCGGCAGCTTTCCTGTACTGACTACAAACACATATAACCTCATTATGCCCATGTAAAGCACTAGTTCTTTTACTGCGATAATTACAGGTCGTGTTTGGAATGACTGCCTCTTCACGAACGACCTTACGAAGTTGGTGTGCCATTCTTGTTAGATGTAAATTGAAATACTAGGTGAATGACCATTTGGATAATAAGAGTGGATATAAATTCACTGAAATATAAGATTACTCAAAACTGACCAGGACTTTGTATTTATGCATCGTAGTTTGCTGAGCATCATATTCGTTCTGCATTTCTTCTTATAACGTACGTTCAACATACGTGACATTATATATTCTCCTCAATGAACCATAACGAGAAATGTGGACTTCTGCATATTTTTCAATTTCTCGATACATCTCACTTCATTACTTTAGAATACAGTAACATTTCCTTTCTGCAAATTATTTATATTAATATTTACAACCAAGTTATTTCAACGCGTTTTAATTAGTTACACGTCTTTTAGATACACATATCTTATTCATACATTTTATCTTATTTTATGTTTTTCTCTGCACTTTCATTTGCCAAGTTCCTAACATTTTGTGGTAATAATACTCCGTGACGAGATAAGCAAATTCAATTTTCTCAGGACTGATCATTGTGTTGAGGAACCAGCTTTCTTGGTAATACACACTGCAATATTGCAATGTAAAACTTTTATCATACAGCCATCGTATCATGATATCTGGTCTTACTTTCTGTCCTCAAGCATCGCTACCGGGCAACGCTTCAATGTCTGTAACTTGCAATCACCATATACATTTTTCTTTTTTTCGATTCTTATCTAAAAATTTTTCCTGGCCTTTATTTTGACTATTTCTTTTATTTTCCGCATCATTCCCCTTTTCATTTAATGCCTAACTTATAAAGGACCTTTGTCCGTAATTGGATCCTTTGTCATAGTAAGAAAAAAAAAATATTAAAATAACGAACGAGAGACGGAGATGAGGGCGACCGTCTTGGCCCAGCGGGAGGGCATGGCCCAACATGGTGCCTGGGTTTAGCCAGGCTTACCGTACCGTGAAGGATACAACATTTTAACTTTTCTGCTGCCTTGAGTTACATATCGTTTATGGCATTATTAGCCAGCCTGGGCGATGCGTGCAGCCGGATTTAAAGGATGTCTACCACTGGATGGCCAATAGACTGCATCTCTAGACATAAATTCTTAAACACTCTTAATAATAAGGATATCATTTATCAAGACTGATCACTCTGACCTGACACGCGATATAACAAAAAATTTAACATTATAACAACAAGGACTTTAACTAAGAATACGACAAACTTGACATAAAATGTAAATATCTAAATTCTAAGTGTGAAATTGTATGTCATTTTGGCCTGAGGGCTGACTGCTGATTGAACTATGATACTTAAACTCGTGTTCACTACATACCAAGATTTACTAAACATGGTGGCTGACAACACAGCTGTAAGTAGCGCACAATAAACCTGATATCATGATCTAGAGTATATTAGGCAAAAGGTAACATTTAACAACAGCTGGGATTTTAAAAGTTTGTTTACTACGTTCATTTAGGATATTAATAGCACCCTTGTAGACTTTTCATTACGTCTGTACATCATTTTGCTATGCTGTCAGTTACTAATCATCATATATGTTTTAGCGGTTTTGAAAATAATGAACACATATTGGCAACATTTACTGAGGGAAGCGTGACTTATCTTATGTTTTTGTTTCTCTTTTTTCATACACTTCGAACAACAAAATGATTTACAAGAAGTGTCATTCATACCAATTACTGTCACTGCTCGGCATCTGGAAGACCATAAACCAATTTCTTAAAGACACTTGGAAAAAGATAAGACCATTTGAATTCTGCACCTGATGACATGTTCTTGCCACAGTTTTCTCTTTACTATAATCTAATTTCTCATTTTTTCATATAACTTTTTCAACAACTACTTATATAATTTTCCAAAGGTTTTTGTAAAGTATGTCGAGTATATTAAAAGTGATGCAAGCTGCTTCGTGACGAATAAAAGAAATTAAATACCCTTGAAAATAAAGCTCTCCGCGTGGTTTGTTTTCGCTAACACATATCAACGTTAATTTCTCAAACATCTCAAGTATTATTATTAACCCAGATTTAACTAACCCATCCAGGTTATGAAAGCATTATCAGTTAACTGAAGAACTGATGAAAGAAAAATATACAACACGTTTCTCTTTTTTTTTTCTACCAAACTTTAGCTGACTTGTATACAAGGAGACCAAGATAATCATCTTACCAGTCAGCTTTGATTGGAAGATTTCTAATAACTCAGCCATCACAGACTAAAAAAATAGCCAAACCAGGATGGTTAAAAGAAACCAACTACCGTCAAAATAAAAAGTCTGCTGAAATTCCGTGCTAATTAGCCGATACACAAAAACAAAAATGCAAAGAATTCGGAAGAGCATTTATCGCTGCCAGACAACCGCAAAAACTCTAAGCTACCAGACTTCTTTCTGACATGGCTTCACCAGTGGGGGTCTTATAAGTAACTCCCTGGACCGTCGGCCTTACCTTTTTGTTTTTTCCGGATCCATGTGCTCGTGCAAAGCCTAAGAGATACAATGCCAATGAGTAAAACTAGTGTAATACATCTGCCATTAACACAGATCCCTCGTAACTTAACAAGCGGGAAGATCTCACGGTGGGACATTCCCTATTCTCTGGGGATTCCTTGGCCTCACTGCAGCTGTCCGTGACAAAGTGTAACAGGCCAGACCCTGCTGCACAATTCTTGGTACTGTACGTGCACCCATGGACAGCGTCCGTCGCCAACACCCTGATTCCTGTCAAAAATACGCAGTATCCTCACTGCCAGGAATTCCCCATATCATCACAACAATCTGTGACTCTCTATGCACCATCTACAACCCTGTTCCAAATATACCTGTTGTTTTAATCAAAAGCATCACAAGTTACATCAGGTCTGGTCTGGTTACGTCAATCTAAGTGGTTTTAGATTTTCTTTAATTGAATAATAAAGACATGCTAATATAAAAATCTGGATGGTATATAAAAAACTATTTTTTTTTTTTTTTTACTGCTTCGGTGCTCCGACATGTTAAGCTTTGTTAAAGGACAAGAGTAATTGTTGATAACTGGCCATGTCACTTCGCACACTATCGCCAGCTCACATGTGACGTTCTTACAATAAATCTTTAAACCCACGAGCGAGCGATGATAGCAGCGAAGCCAGAGCGATACTTCTCGCGTCCATTCACTTTTATTATAGATACGTACTGCTGGTTCGATTCTATTTTGTTTATACTGCCTCTGCTGATCTCAGATAAAGTTTAACGAGCGCTAAATAACTAGCATGACGAGTATATGTCTCCAGCTGTGTGGTGCTGTTGTCCGATGGCGAGCCAAAGCAACAGTTAGGAGGAGGGGGTTGCCAAGGAGCAGCAGCTGGCTGGCTGGCCGGGTCCCCCACACAAGGGCTAGGCTCTCCGAGGTCATGGACTGGAAGGTATGGACGAATCGACCTTTAGCCAACACCCACGAGGTATTTCACCCCACCACCGACCCACCATGAACCTGTGGCCTCCTCCCTTGCTCTAGCGCCCGCCACATCTCAAAAATCGGTCTGTAATTCCGGACGACATTTGCGTAACCGTTTTAATTACGGTTGAGGTAATATGGTAGTGCAATTATCAGTTGATCAAACGTACCTGGTCAGGCGGAAACACACTGCATGGATACTGGCAACATCACCTATGACCCCGGCTGCTTTTTCTTGACGGTTTAGCAACGCGTACCCACGCGACCTGGGCACAGAGGATCCTAAACTATCGCAAAATCGAAACTTCGTTATCGTAAGATATCTTGCTGAACCATGATAACCGGATAACTGCAACCTGTCTTTAAGATAGCATCATCCCCGTTATCTCGAACCACCATCACCGTGAGCAATTTACTGTCAAGTAAATACTTTAATTTTGTTTTAAGTCTTACAGGCGTCTTTATATCACTGTCTTGCACTGAAAAGCACCATGATATTACCATATGTCAACATAAAAAGCAATAACATTGATTCAGCAATGAAGAGGCTGGTTTAAAAAGGAAACTACCGTTTTGGTTTAAGTGGTCGTCGTGATCTGAGGAGCGAGATATCCTAGTCTCGCCCTGCAAAGATGCAATGGCCAGCGGGCGACGCTCACGGGAATGGGGCGGCCGACAGTTTTATGTGGCTGTAAAACTTGTGATATTGCTTGTAACCGCGGACTCTGCCACTCCTGGGTGGCGGGGGGAGACTTCTGGATGGTAAGGGAGGTTTCTGGGTTGTTGGCGAGGCTTCTGGGTCGTGGGGGAGGCATCTGGGGATGGTAAGGGAGGTTTCTGGGTGATACAGCAGGGTTCTGGGTGGTAGGGAGCTTCTAGATGGTGAGAGAGGTTTCTGGTTGGATGTTTGAGGCTTCTGGATATGTGGCAATAGACTTCCGAGTATTGGAGGGAGGCTTTTGGATGGGAGGTAGGCTTCTAGGTGGTTGAGGAGGCAGCCAAGCGGGGTGGTTGAAGGTTGCTAGATGGCGCTGAAGGCTACCTGGTAGTGCAAGAGACTCCTGGGTGACGCAGGAGAGGGTCTTCCGGGTCATTTAGAAAATTAGTATGCGTTGCAGGGGCGGTTGTGCTGAAGGCACGCACTAATCGCTATATACAGCGACTGAAACTGATTGCTTGTATAATCTTCGTTTAGCATTTAAAACATTTCACGGGTGTCACCTCGAGTATAAATGAGACGTATATGTGCAATAAGGTAATGGATAAACAGATGTGTCTTGCTAAATATAGAGGTCCAAAATGTGAAGGACGATCCAAATAATGTTTTAAAGTAATATTCACCTTTGACTGAACGAGAAGAATGATTTTAGTTATCTTCTTTACTTCCATTTCATTTAAATGAAAATTTTTATAGTGGTAAAAGTATAAAGGAATGTGAAAAAGTACGTGAAATATAACTAACACGTCACAAATGGGGGAAGGAACAAGTATGTTGGACTCAGGTGTTCAGTCAACACACATTTTGCAACTCGCTTGGCCTCCCGTTCATCCATCGTCACGAAACCCTCCTAGTTATTGCTCTTAAATATTTTCATTACTTATCTGAGATCTCTACTTTCACAACAAGAGCCCTGTTCCCTTCTTCTTCTTCTTCTTCTTCTTCTTTTTCTTCTCCCTCGTCCGTCTTCTCAACTTGCCATCCTTGAACTTTTATTAGGTAGATTGGTGGGTTAAGGAGTACACAGACTAGTTTAAATCAGTTCGAGCAAGCAAGGAGAAAAGCAAGAAGCTTGACAACTCCCTGGGAACATTAACTTGATAGTCAGTACACTAAGCTGAGGGAAAAGTACAGCTTTGAGGATTTTATGATCACTTTTTTATATTATATAACATTACCTGTCACTTGTACATGAAACTGACTTAATCTGTTTGCTTCGGTACATTCTCTCTTATATTTAGTAAAATTTTATATATATATATATATATATATATATATATATATATATATATATATATATATATATATATATATATATA
>JAYMFT010194234.1:0-25677 GCA_038088735.1 Panulirus argus
ATATATATATATATATATATATATATATATATATATATATATATATATATATATATATATATATATATATGGTATATCACCTCATAAAACGAAGGAAATAATCTTGATCTATTCACCTTCATCTCGTAGGAGACAGCTCTACATATGCTCTTCCTTTGAGCCACAGGTTCTACGTTCGTCCAGCCCGAACGCGGCCATGGGTGGGAACGCAAATGATGCAAATAGTTATCACGTATCGTGAGAGGAAGAAAGAATTAAACTGTCTTGGTGCTCGTGGCAGGCAAGCAGGCTTGGTGTGTGTGTGTGTGTGTGTGTGTGTGTGTGTGTGCGCGCGCGCGCGCCACCGGAGGCGGTCGGCTGCCAGCACTAAAGGGGTTTAACTTAACGTGGAAAAAAAAAAAAACAGCCACTTAAGGGGACAAGGAAGGCTTTTCTGAGCATCACCTCCCTTGAGCCAATTTGCTCCTAGTATTTTTCTCCTCTAAAGCACACGAGCTGGAATAATATCAGGCGAGACTGTGTGACGTAATATTTACTGTAAGGGAGAGAGAGAGAGAGAGAGAGAGAGAGAGAGAGAGAGAGAGAGAGAGAACGGTGTTTGTGTGTATTCGTGTACGCTGGGAAGTTTTTTTTTCTGTGTGTGTGTGTGTGTGTGTGTGTGTGTGTATTTGTGCCTACGCGTATGTTTGAATGCGTTTGAGTTTTTCCTTTTTCTTTTTCAGTTGACTATTTGTACTGTAAGGGAAAGAGAGGGAGTTCTACACTCGTGGGGCATACCGTGCGCATTCACAGAGTTTTTCTCATCACTTATTCATTCCATTCATCTACAACTCCCATACTAGAGAAGCGCTTCCTAACATCTCTTGTAACATGCTCTTGCTGGCTGCATCTCTGAAAGAACTGTTCACCGTCCAACTGGTTTGGAAACCTGAGGTTCTACTAGAGCTTCCTCTTCGCTTCTTCTCCTCTCTTGCGTCAGGTTTCTTATATTTCCTGCCCTCCTCCTCTAGACCTTCTCGATTAGATCTTTATGTTTTCTAAATCAGCTTTTAACGTAAGAATTAACAGTTTGTTTAGCATTTCCTTATCCACGTAACTTAAACGCAGTTCTGTAATCTTCAGGCAGATAACCTGCTCCCTTAGCAAATCATCTAATGCGTTCAGGCGAGGAGTTTGGCACGCTTTCGAGCCGCAAGTTCCTGGCCACGTAACTTGTGTCCAGCCAGGTGGCAATCCTCCTGAGACCTTCGTTTACCACGTCCCATTTACATCGCTCTGCCTCTCCTTAGGCAGAAGCTTACCAGAGACATGCGTCTGACCAACTCTGTAGCTTCTCTAAAACCCCGTGTTTGTTGCTGGAGTCCTCACGCATCCTTCCTTCCTTCCTTCCTCTCCTTCCTTCCTGACTTCTTCCATCACCAGAACAACATCTGCTGACTTATTCAGGTGTGGATCCAGTCCTTCTGGGTGAATGACAAAACGTGCACCGAAAATGACATGGACCTTGAGAGCTTGCCCAGCGGCACGCCACTGATCACCCCGACCCACTTAGAAATGGCCCCCTGTATCATATGGCGTCCTCCGACCCCTTCTCCTGTTCTCTCAACACGAGTCGTCTCTCCTCATGCTTACCTGAGCGTCGAGCGAGCTTCCTTACTAACCTCCTGAGAAGGATAGTGTCTAATACCCCCTCCTGGCACTCCACGTACACACAGTCCACCCGGCCATCTCTTCTGTCCTCAACAACTCTGTCACACAAGTCTATCGAGATCTTCTCCCCATCACTAATCTTCCCTGAACCTGCGCTGCCTCTTACACATCCATCACTTCGTTTATCTATTCCGAGTGATTATCTACCAATACTCCGAGCACATACGTTACCTACTCCATCTCTTTCCCAATACGACGGGTGACAGAAGCCGAGGTACCCCGTCATTCTCATCACAACACACGGCTGGGGGGTACGGCGGAGAGGGGGAGCCTCAATCAGACCTGTCCACCCCAGACACGACCAACTAAGGCTTTAGAAAATGAATTATCAAGCTGTAATTGCGGTGTGTGTGTTATCATTGGGAAAAAAGAATGGGATGAATCTGGGTCACGTATCGTGTGGGTGTGTATGTGGGTTCGCTGTGGGCGTGGCTGTAGATGCAGGCGGAGTTTAGGGAGTGGGGCGTTGTCGTGGGGGATATGCTAGTGAGATTTTTAGGGAGAAGACGTAGCTGTGGGAGCGTGGCTTTGGAAGTATATAAATGACTGTGGAAATGTGCGGGAAGGGCTAGGCAGGGCTGTCATGCAAACAAATGATGTGAGAACATAGCTGACGAGCTCAGTGTGTGTGTGTGTGTGTGTGTGTGAAAGAGGCACACCTATTAATGATATGCATTACACCTAAGCACATTTGGGTGTTCTATCATCCACATACTTTCAAGTATATAGATGAGGAAGCATACTCGTATAGCAAGCTGTTCACTGTTCACACGAGGCCAAAATTAAAGTGATGAACAACACCACCGGGGCCAGAAGACCCGTGAATAATGAACACCACCACAGAGACCTGCAGACCCGTGAATAATGAACAATGCCAGAATGCTACCCAAGAGGATGTGAAGATCCTTTTGACTCCCGACTGTTGAAGGCGATGCGTCGCTCCGGCCCGTGCAGGTTTTGTGTGTGTTCATGTGTTAGGCATTGTCTGGAGACGCCAGGATCTTACTTCCCAAACTTAACACCACCGACAGTCAAGACGAAACTCCTGTCCCACTAGTGGCAACCACTGCTGTTAAGTGTGTGTGTGTGTGTGTGTGTGTGTTAGTGGCCATGATCAGGCAGCCATACTCTTATACGTGGACTCTGCCCACTCCAGCACCATGCATCCTCTTTTGGCGTCCTGTGCAGTCTGACTGAGGATATATCTTGAATGAAAAAGTCAGAGAAGTTAGCCATAAGAAGTTAGAATCACTGCATCTGCCTGTTACTATACACAGGGGCGAGTTCTGTTCACGCTAATGCACTAGAACCTTAACCCTGGCGGGGAAAAAGCGAGATGCCTTCCACGCAATCAAGAGCCGCACATCATCACACGACCCGCACAGGTGTAGTCACTCGGCCAGAAGCTCCAGTCGGTTCCCCAGACCACGCTGAAGCGACGGCGACTCAGTAAAAGATATGAATGAATTAGCCGTTAAGATCTGCCCTCGACATTCTATTTTGTTTACCCTAATACGGCCACACCGCCGAGCCCCGGTGAGCCTCATCACACTGCCTGTCCACTCCCGCGGGAGGGACCGAAGCTTGGCACGTGGGATGGGCGGCCGTGGGTAACTGAGACGCTTCGAGATCAGCTTCGCCTTGCGCTCGGGCGCCCCCAGACCTGATAGAGGCTTCCAGGCATCCAATACAGATGGCCCGAGGGACCCACCGGTAAACCTTTACCAAGCTCGTGTTGAACCATCCCATTATACACAAGGGCGCTGACGAAGATGCACGTAACGGAGACCGTGTCATGGGTAGTGACTGGCTCACTCGGGCGTGGGTGAAGCACGCGTGTCTGGCGTGGGAGGCCAGCTGTGCCACCGTCGGGAGGGCCAGCAGTTCCGTAGGGACTGGTGAGGATGCGCCAGTGATGAGAGACGCGTTTTTCGCAGTCGTCCCACACACACCGGCCACTTCCTCCTACCGTGACGTTACAGCTGGCTCATGACGACCCTTGAGTGCGATAGCCCAGCCCTCGACCTGACCCTTCAGGGTCAGGCCAGGCACATCATACACAAGGGTCGTACCCTCGTCTTCATGGGTTGCTCCGTCGTGTTCAAGGGTCGTACTGTCGTCATCAAGGGTTGAACCGTCGTGTTCAAGGGTCGTACCGTCGTCTCCAAGGGTCGTATCCTACAAGAGGTCAGCGTCCTAGAATGTACTGGTGGTTAATTACAGGTACACATTTAATCGCCTGCCATGGACCACAGCAGCGTATACACGAGACAGCGTATACTTCGAGGTTCTTATAGCCACAGGTTAGCGAGTACTTGGAGGTCATCTCGGGCCACTCCCCATCCTAAGCCTATGGACAGCTGCCCTTCCACATCATCCCATCTGCATCATTCTCGTAAACTGAGAGGCGATCGAATGACGAAGATTCCACACACTTACATTTCATTGTCTGTCACTGTAACATATGTGTTCCAAATCTAAACTTAACAAGACCCTCCCGCCAAGTCAGGTTGATAACTTCCAAACTTGACCCCCTTGCCCTACGCCGCAATGTTGGTTCACTTTCCCTTTTCAATAGGTATTACTTTGGGTTTTGCTCCCGAGAGCTGGCTGCTTGTGTGCCCCCACCACTAGTTAGACCACGAAATACTCGGCAGACTGCTGCGCCACATGATTATTGTGTAGCCACTGGCAACTCAAGGGTGTGCCGTTTTGATATCTGCTTCTTTCCCTACACGTCGAAGCTTTGGAACTCTCTACCCTCTCATGTCTTTCCCAATAACTATATTCCAATTAGGGCCCGGCCTTGATGTGGACTTTTGTCCATGATTGGAGCCTTCAATATAAACAAAAAAAATATGGAACGATTGAGTGAGGAAAGGTTGACAAAGAGGATACATGTTTCAGAGATGGAGGGAAAAAGGAGAAGCAGGAGACCAAATTGGAGGTGGAGGGATGAAGTGAACGGGATTATGAGCGGTCGGTGCCTGAACATGCAGGAGGGTGAAAGGCGTGCCAGGAATAGAGTGAAATGGAACAATGTGGTATACTGGGGGTCGACGTGCTGTCAATGGATTGAACCAAGGCATGTGAAATGTCTGGGGTAAACTATGGAAAGATCTGTGGGGCCTGGATGTGGATAGGGAGCTCTTGTTTCGGTGCATTATACATGACATCTAGAGACTGAGTGTGAGTGAATGTGGCCTTTTCGTCTGTTTCCTGGCGCTACCTTGCTGACGCGGGGGGTGGCGATGCCATTTCCTGTGGGACGGGGTGGAATCAGGAATGGATGGCGGCGAACAAGTATGAAAATGTACATGTGTTTATTGTATATGTATGTGTATGTATACGTATGTATATATGTATATGTTGGAATATATATGCATGTATTGTGCATATATGTGCACGTATGTATATATGTGTGTATGTGAGTGAATGGATCTATATTCGTCTGTTTCTTGGCGCTACTTCGTAACATAAGATTTTTCTCTGACTCTCAATCTCACATTCAGTGTATTAAATAACGTCTATCTAACTGTGATGGAATTGATATTGCAGCTTCAAACGAAGTTATGAGTGTGTGTGTCGGTGCGTGTGTGAGGTCTACTGCCCTGCTAGGCCAGCTATTGACACTCCGGAAAAGTTATATATTACTGGCGTAACCTGACGTGGGACTTGAGGTAAGAATGCCAATAACTGACCTCTGAGTCTTCAATATCCTTTCTCTACCGTCTTTTCTTTCTTTTGTACTCAACTTTCTTCTTATCCTCATACGCTCCTTCTCGTCTTCTTCTGCCGTTGAATTTTCATCACTTTCTCCTCCACTTCTTCTTTTATTCTTTATTTTCTTTCTCCTGTCCTCCTGTTCCTGCTATTCTTCACTGGCCCAGTGCAGCACCTCCCTTGCAATCCAAAGGGGGAAGAAATGCTTTTGATTGTCCCTCTGTACTACCCTTCACCTTTCCTCCTCTCCCTCCCCCAACCCATCCATATTTTCCTTCATCACCACCACCTGTCCTCACCTACCTCCACATTCCTTACCACTACCTCTATACTCCTTACCTATATTTCAACACTCCTCACTACTACCTCCACACTCCTCACCACTACCTCCACGCTCCCTACTACTACCTCCACACTCCTCACCACTACCTCCACGCTCCCTACTACTACCTCCACACTCCTCACCACTACTCCAAACTCCTCAACACGCCACCTCCATTAACGTTACAACTGCTCCGCTCTTCTCATAACTGCATCCACACTCACCATTACCTCCAGTTTTCCAAAAAGAAAATAGAAATGGCCTGTTGAACTGCCGTCCTGTTAACTCTATTTTAGTCTCAGAAAATCTTTGAAAAACAAATATTAGAAATTAATTCCTTAAATCCCAGAAGGAAGTCAACTGCTAATCGACCATCAACATGGATTTCGAAGGTAAAAGATCATGTTTAACAAATATAACATTTTATTGTTTATTGTATCATGGACTCTAGAATACCCTCGACGTTTTATAATCAGACTTTCGAAAAGCTTTCGACAAAGTACGACATTAAAGATTGCTAATGGATAAATAGCTCAGGCATAGGAGATAGGATCTGCACGTGGACAAGAGACTGGCTCTCAGGCAGGAAACAAGGAGTTGTATTACACGGGGAGCGCTTGACTGGTTTCACGCGACAAGTGGGGTACTACATAGCTTAGTGTTGGGGATCTATGCTTTTCTCCATCTTATATCAACAACTTGAAGACAGGACTCACCAGTAGGTTTGAATTCACCCGTGGTACGAAACCAGGAAACATAGCCTATGGCAAGGAAGACTAATTAAAGATTAAAACTGATTTAGGAAAACTGTTGGAGTCTTCAGAGACATGGCAAATGGATTACATTGTAGATGAATGTTAAGTAATGCAGTTTGGTCCTATTATGAATTACTATTTAAGAGACGCTCGGCAAGCCATAATTAGAACAAAAGATTATTGGTAATGGCGTAAGATAAGAAAAACTATACCCAGTTGCATACAATAATGTTGACAGGATGCTTGGCTTCATAGCTAGAATTATACAAATTAAAACGAAGAAAGCGGTGCTCACTCACTATAAGCCCATGGTAAGAACTCATTTGGAATGCAATGTTTATATCTGTCCCAAGACTTGACCAAAGATGCAGCGAAACTAGAACGAATTCAAAGAAGAGCAACAGAAGTCTGCAACTTAGAAAAACGCCTTATGCAGATTCCAAGGCATTCTAAAAGAAGTTTTGAAAATATAATATAATCTTGACAACATAACTTATGATTTTCACAATGGATATAAACGTAATGACCACACATAATATTAAGGGTAAAAGTTTTTCTCAGCTTTAGAGTTGTAAGATAATGGAATAAACGCCCATCAGTTGTTGTAAATAAAAAGCCTATTCATGCTACCAAACCAAGGCTGGATGAGTGCTTCAGCGATGTCTTTGATTAGAAAACTGTCCTGCTTCATGAAAAATTAATGCAGCTTCTGCTTTCTCAGTGAGGGAGTTTCTGTTTACAGTAGCCAACTTTTCCTATTGCCTCTTTCCGATAACATTTCCTTGGCAGTGTACTTTCCCAGTACAACATGGTGCATCTTCTCAGCTTTTTCCCCTAACGGCAGTTGAGCCGGAGGGAAAGGTGGGTGGGAACATGCGTTTTACTTTAATATCTTGTTTCTCCTATAGTTTTTATTACGACTGTAGATAACCTCGCCACGGACCATCAGGTCTCCTGTTATCTGTCCTCTTCATTTACTTCCATGTGGCTCTACTCCCTCCTCCTCCTCCAGACCACTCTCGCCCCAGCTCTTCAAATTTCTCCCCTCCCCACACCCACTTACTTTAACCTTCGCTCCCCCTACCTCCTCCATCACATATTGCCGCATCCCCCACGACCAATCACCCACCTTTACTTTCCACTTACTAACCCACCACCCACCTTCTACTGCCCCTTTCCAACCCACCTTCCACCAACTCCTGCCTAACCCTCAATCCACAACCCCAACCATCCCTCTCCCTTCTCACCTTCAACGCCCTCCTCCCCATCCCTTTCCTTCTTTTCTCACCACATCCCTTTCCCTTCCTTCCCCAAGCCTCCATATCCCTCCACCTCCCTTCTCCTTCCCTCCATTCTCTTTCCCCTTTCCTCCAAAAACCTTACATCCCCCTTCTTCTCTCCCATTCCCTTACAGTCTCATTCTTACCTGTCTTCTCTCATCCCCCCCTGCCCCACAATCTCCCCATCTTCTCCCTTTCCCATCCTTCTCCCAACTTTTCTTCTCCCTTTCCTCCTCCTCGCTCCCCTTCCCTCATATTCTTCCTTCCCATCCTGCATCTTCCTCCCATATTCTCCACATCCTCTCTTAACCCCTACTCTTCTCCTCTCGCTCCACTTCTCCTTTCCTCTCCACTCCTTTCTCCAGCTCCTTTCATCCTTTCCCATATCTCCTTTCGTCTTCCCTCTTCTCGTACTCTTGTCCCTCCTATCCTCCCCTCCCATCCCCTTCCCTGGCAGTAAATTGATTACCGTTGGCTCGAGGTATGAAGGTATCAGATGGTTCCCATCGACATTAAACTACCCAGAGACAACTGGTCTCCGTCTTGCTCGGCCAGACGCGAACCATCCTTCAGGATGACTTAATTATAACCAGCGAGAATGAAGACAAAAACGAAAACGAAAACCTAATCCCTCAGTCTCACAATAGCGCCAGCAACAACTATCACGTTCCAGATTTTATTATAAAGGCGATGACAGCGACCTCGACTGTTGCAACAACGTAATCATAGCATCAGTGCTGCGATAGGGTCAGTATTTCCTTTCAATGGGTGGTAAAGACGAGGGAGAGGAAGGGGTTCGTCAGGAGATGATACAACCGAGAAACGGAATATCGTCATAAAGTATACAGATATATGGTGTAGGCTTTACTGAGGTGTGTGGGTGGTTTGCTGGATACGTATTTGCTGTGCTTCATTCGTGTCCGCCTGGAAGACTTGGAGTGTGTGCTTATGCGGCGATCTTTTATGGTTTAGGGAGGAAACTGGATAAGTTAAGTTTAGTGTCTTCACTGTGTGTATGGATGGATGACTGGAGTCTCCATCAGGGCTTTGAGGCTCCGTGGAAAGCAAGCGTGTTCCAAAATGGTGCTGCTGTCGTGGTCTTGAATATCTGCACAATAAGAAGGCCGTCTTGTTTCTGAATGTAAACACGCCGAGAAAATTACCAGACGCATGACAACTAACCCCCATACACATTTGCCAATGATTCATTCATTCTTTGGCAGACCAGAAATCGCAGGCTGCTGAAGTGATATGTTTTCGGAGAGATGTGTTGAACAGGTAGATGATGTGGCAATATGGGAGGTATGAAGAGAAAGAATGGCGGGATGAGTGGTTATACCATTGAACAATACCATTCCGCCGTTCTCCCCCAGGAGTGAGCACATGAGAGCCCGTAGAGCAAGAACCTGCTAGAGTATATAGTTTGTATCTGTTATCTTCTCGTTTCTCCAACATATTTACGCTGCTTTTCTCAACCATTTACCAACTGGTCTTTGATCTTTTCCAGTGTTTTCTCTGTAAGAGTGTTTTTCATCTTTGACGAATCGTAGAGCCTTAGTCTGTACTCTGTATTTTCCACATTATAGCCTTTGCCAGGTGTAATTTTTACCCTGTAGCATGACGGAACCTGTACCGGCTAGTCAGGACTAGTTTACCTTGTGCGGTTCTTTTGTTAACATAGTCTACAATCAAACTCGTGATATTAACGTGTGACCCAGGATTTTACAGGTCTACTGTATCATAATCCGGCTAACCTCCGTGGCTCTGTCGCTGGGTTTTAACTTCCCTAATGTCACAATGGTGATTTTCTTATGATTTTTTCTATATTCCACTCTTTTCGGAGCTGTTAAGTCTGGTTTGTGGAGTGCGTTGTTAGAGGCTGCGCATAGGATATCCATGCTCATGTTCCCAACTGGAGGAGAATGTCTGCTGTGTAAGTTATGAATAGTGTAAGTGACAGGACGCTGCCTCGGGGGAACCCTCTTAGTAAATGAGATTTTGGTAACGCTGTACAGTTGACGGTGATTCCTGCAGTACGTTGGTTAAGGAAATTATGTAATATCTCTCTGTAATTCCTGGCATGCCTGATTGTAAAAGCTTACATTTTGGGCCGTTCGTGCACAATTTGCTTACATCTCCGGATTTCTCAGCAGTATATTCTTAATTCGTTGATAATTGCAGTTTTTTCTGCACAGATCGCGATTGCAGATGTGGTGCTTCTACCCTTCCGGAAGCCATTATTGATTGTTGTGATAGCGGCTGCTGTTTCCAAGGTTTTTTCATAATGTAAGGTTAATTAATCTTTCAAACATCTTTGCTGTTGCCTCTAAGCGGAAAATGGATAGGTAGTTCTTTAGGTCAGCCTCTGGTATTTCTAGCTTGAGTATCAATCTCACTCTGGCTTCTTTGCTTCTCAGGGGAGGGTACTCTGTGTTAAGCACAGCGTTGTAGAGTGTACGTAGTTCTGACGTCATTTCTCAATAAGAGGGACTTGTTGTGGGAGAGCCGCGCTGAGTCTATAGTCTGGTGTGGGATGGTTCTTTCCGCGTTCTGAGTCAACCAGTCAAAAATTTCTTGTTCGCGAGCATGGCTTTAATGAATTCCTACGCCATAACTTGAACCTCATGAATTCTGTTCTTATTCACTGTCATTTATATGATGCTGCCTCGGGGCTGTCCCTTTACTCGCTTGACTCCTTACCAGAATATTTTAGGCTCGTTGCATTAACAGAACGTCGGTCATGTTATCCCAGTGTTTGTTCTGTTCTACTTTTGCCTTCTCCATTAATGTCTGTTGGGGGTCTTTACACTGTTATCATAAGGCATATGTACATCAGTGAGTACAATGGTGAGGCCTTGTAAAATTGTCTAGGCTAGGCGATGGGTATTGATACTGTTCTGTATCTGATGGTAGGGCTCACCGGTGATCACGCTTTACCCCACTCTGTTTTTTCTTCTTAATATTAATAGAAGGCTCCAGTCATCGACAGAAGTCCACATCAAGGCCGGGTACTAAATGAAATATAGAAAGAATTAAGAAATGAGGGAAAAAAAAAAGACGGAAAGTACTTACGAATTTTTGAGAAAGTGAAAAACCTGTTTTTTGAAATGAGCCAGATCATAGTTATTGGGAAAGACAGGAGAAGGTAGAGAGTTCCAAAGCTTCGACGTGTAGGAAAAGAAGCAGCTATCAAAACGGCACACCCCTGAGTTGCCGACGGCCACACAATAATCATGTGGCGCAGCAGCTTGCTTCTTCACTTGCTTCACTTGCAGAGCAACAAATCACTGGGTCCTTCCCAAACTAGGGGGAGTGGGAGAGATCAGAAACATAGAAGGGATTAGCGTGATAAGAGAAGGAGAAGAAATAGATGACCTTAAAGAGAAACGCCTGTAAATTTTATATGTAACTATAGAGGCGCAATCGTGAGTTTCACGCAAAGTGTTTGTTAAATACGATTTTAAACGTGTCTGTTGCGTTGCTTTCAACCACGATGAATTGTACCTCATTACATTTGTTAAAAATCTACTTGAAAAAGTATTTCTCTTATTCGAAATATAATGTTCGCCCATGAATTCGCAACAATTTCTCTGAGTGAAATCACTCAAATCAAATTCTGAAAACCTGCTTAGAGCGATATTATCAAAGTCTTTGGTAATTTTTAAGACCTGCATCAAATTATCTCTTAATCTTCTCTTTTCTAAATTTAATCCCTTTAGCTCACTATCATAAGATTTGTTTTTCAGTTCGGGAATCATCTTGGTAGCTCACTTTTTTTCTGTCTACGTCTTTTTGTCAAGTAAGGTGGCCAGAACTGAGCACAATATTGAAGGTGAGGACGCACCAGTGAATTGTAAAGAGTGAGAATTAGTTTCTTAGGCCTGATATAGACAGCCATGCCTATAAAGCCTAGAATTGCGCTCGCATTTTCTGTTGCTGTTGTGCGCTCCTAACTAGGCTCTAGGCCATCAGAGATTATTTACACCAAGTGATCATTCTCCTTTACCTTCTGTAGCTCAATAGAATTCATGCTGTCGCTCTTCCTCTCATTTTTTGCTACAGATGCGTAAAACTTTGCATTTACCGAATTTAAGTTTCATTTTCCCCCGGTAAACGTAATTCATCAGGCTGCCTATTTCAGTTTCCAACTGTAGGCGTTCAATTTTGGTTGAAACTTGATCTCCTAGCTTCAGATCGTCTGCAAATTTTGTTACTTTAAACGCAATCCACTGTCAGTGTCATTAATACAGTATATATGAGTTCAAGAAAATCCATTCCCAGGACAGATCCCTGCAACACGCCACTTGCTACGTCTAACCATCCTGAGGTCTGACTGTTAATCACTTCTCTTTGTAGCCAGTCAAACAATTTTTATCGACCGAAGTAGAACTCCATCTATATCATGCTAGTAACCTCTGATGAGAGACTTTACTGAAAGATTTTAGATTTTCAAAAGTGATTTCAACCCCTTTGCATTTATCACTCAAGTTGATTATATCATAAAAGAAATCAAGTAGATTTCGTCAAAGTCCATGCTACGCGGGCTGATTCAGATGTGATCCTCAAATTTTTTTTTTTCTAACATAGAAAAAAAAAATGTATTTACAGTCTTCTCTGGAGTGGCGTTTTCCTTAAGTTTACCAACAACGAATGTTAAGCTAATTGATCGGTAATTTTCAGGCAGGAGCTCATTATCTTTTGTCGATGCAGGTATTACACTGGTAAACTTCCAATCCTTTGGAAGTTTCTCAGAAGCAAGTGACTTGTTGAGAGGGGCAGTCAGGGGCTTAACTACCTCATCATTAGCTTCTTTCATTGCTCTCGGAGATTAAAACTCATATGGGCCTAACTTTTATTTACTTCTATTCTGTTCAATACCAGCAGCATACTTTGAACGTACATCTGGAAATGGGACTGGATCTGAACCATGAGCTGCATCTTCGGTGGTAAATATAGCTGAAGGAATAAGATATGTCATCTTGGCTATTGCTTCTCTGTCTTGAAGCGAATCACAGTTTGCCGTAACGAACGGATCAGTTGACTTGGAAGTAAATCTCTTCCGTCTAGCATAACTACATATAATATCCTTTAGGGTATAATTCGTTATTTTCAGCAATATGTGTTTCATATTGAACTTAACTGTGATGTATGAATTTTCTTTTTTAGTTCATCAATGCAACATTATGTGACTGAATCATGTTAGTATTTCCTCTCGTTAACTCTCTTGCGTGCTACTTTCTCAGTTGAAAGTAGGTCTTTACTTCACTGCTTCACCCTTTGGTTTAGTTCAAGAAAATGAATACCTACCACGCATCGGCACATACGATCGTCCTACTACTTTGAATGTTTTATTGAGGCTTTTCCAAGCAACGTCCATATTGCTTCATCGAGTCCTTAGGATCTGGTATTTATTCACGATTTTTTTGTTGACTAACGTTACAAAAAGTACTGAAAGTTACGTCAGAAGCGATTTGTCAGTGATCACTCGCGCCACACCATTATATGTAAGATCATCATTTGTAGTTAATACTAAGTTCAGTATGTTCATGCTACGAGTAGATTTCTTAAGGAATTGTTTTGTAAGGGCACTATCAAGCAAGATCAGGTAAAGCCCAAGCTCAGAGCTACTACAAACGGGTTTTGTTCCTCCCCGATAACAGTTTGTCAAAATATCCACCTATAATCGAATCGTGTTCAGTAATAATCTTTGCTAACAGGAAATAAAGTCTTTCATGTACCTATGGTGTCTGTACAGGGGAGAGGAAGGGGAATGGCTGAAAACTAATCTTAAATGTCTTGTCAAATTATCTCAAATTTCTACAAATATGTCGTCAGTATAACCATCTACAACATTTTTCCGTACAGGATTTACCAAAGCCAAGACACGTTGTTTCCTATATCTCTGTTATATGGAGCTTATCCTGGGCAAGGAAATCTTTATTACTGATATCTCATCAAGACTCTGGGATAAAAATCAGAACTTTCGTTTAATGGAACTATCTTTATTTGTTTACTTCTAACTCTTTTCATTCTATTCATATCCAGTCTCTCACAGTTGCTTGCACAATTTTTTTGTAGTCATACCTCTCTTCTCTCACTCTTTCCTTGCCTCACATCTTTTATAACACTCATCTTTGCCTCTTCTTATTCTCCCCATCTCTTTCCATTCTATTCATGTCCTGTTTTTCACAATTGCTGCCGCTCTTTCTTTGTAGTCACACCTCTCTCCCCTCCACTCACTCACTTTTTTTTTACTCTGTCTTTTGTAACCATCAGATCTTGCCCACGTACTTCCCTACTCTTCCACTCTGTCCTTTCCTTACTTGCGCACATCACAATTAGAACCCGCCCACTATCCCTTGCTCCTCCTCTCCATCCTCTTCTTCGCTTGTCCCTTTCACATGGCAAAATTCACTTACTGTCCCTTGCTCCTCCACATCCCAAACAACCACAGTTTCCGCTCTTTTCCTTCCACACAGTATGGTGACGCATCTGAGTGTATGTCCCACTCTACGTACCACCGTACGCTCTGTACTTGCCTCCTCCTACCCTTAGCTAAATATGTGCCCTTCACCCATACTCTCACTGAGATGCTTAGTCTATTTATATCTAAACAATAAATATTTTCAAAACCATAACTAAAACTATATACTTGAGGGACATGCCAGACGAGCAATGATAATTCAAGATATCCTCTAAACCGAAGGATGATGCTGAAAGTAGACGAAGAAAAGAGAGTGAGAAAGATAGAGTGTCGGGACAGAACACCATAAGAAAAAGTGTAGCCTCGCAGAGACGTACAGAAAATCCGAAAAGACAACAAACCACAAATAGATAAAAGACACGTAAAAAACCATCTCGGGTGTGCAGGCGACAGTGTTGCACAAATCATTCAGTTTCATAACTTCATAACCCAAGTGAGACAAGCGTTATCACTCTAACTGCCCCTTCTGACGACCCAGTTAGATAAGGTAATCAGTCAACAAGTCCTGTCCATAGCTCGTGTACTTGTTGCTTGGATGGTGAGGACACAGGATCTGCTAACGGGGCCCTCGCTGCAAGGGTGAGAGGCACACAGGATCAGTTGGCGGGGCCCTAGTTGTTGCGGTGGGAAGGACACAAGATCTGTTGGAGGAGCCCTAGTTGCTAGGGTGGAAGGGACACAGAATCTGCTAACTGGGTCCTCGTTGTTAGGGTGGAGATACACAGAAACTGCTGGCGGGGCCTTCGATTACCTCCTTTAGAAAATATCACCTGGAGGACACTCAAGCTCTGGTGTAGTGTACAGTGTAGTGTGCAGGGCGATGTACGCCTGAGAGATGTGAATTTCAGTATCATGAAAATATTCTCACCACAGGCTAGTAATGCAAATAGGGTCTGAAATCATACTATCTTCGAATTTTCAGTCAATGATTCATAGATTTCGAATGGAAAGGCGAAGTTATAGTTAAACCTATATGTGAAGCTTATATACTTAGGAACTGTATAAGCACATTAAAGAAAGTTTAAAAGGAATAGTGTTAAATCTGAGAGTCAGGTATAATCACTCACAGAGAAACAGAGCGCCAATTTGCCTTCACAGGACACAGAGGATGTCGGTATTAGAAAGAGCAAAGCCAGGAATTCTTACCTACAGCCTATCCACCCCCGACATGTTATAGGAGCGTTTTCCCATCCAGGTTTTCTAAATTCAGCAGATCGCAAAGAAGATGAAGAATAATTCATGATCTCAGGAAAGATGACTGGTAGGCAGAAGAACCATGACTGAAAATTATCGGAAGTCTGCCGAGCGGGTTTCTCTCAGGAAGAAAAATCAGAGGAACTTTCCAGCACGTCCGTATAAATGGACTTGGAATTAAATCCCAACTATTTTTTTCCTTATTTTCTTTATAATGTGGCTGTTATTTTGCGGTGATATTGTGTTGGAGGGCAAAGAAAACGGTTGGATCAGGTACTGAATGGGGTTTAAGACATTTTTCTAGTAAATGCAAAGCTGAATATCTCACCATTAACCGCTTTCTCTTTTTTCGTTTTTAACGCAAGTGAAAATTTTAAATTCTTTGCTGAGAGATTATCATGTATGATTGTTCGCTTATTGAATGTAAAGTATGTTGCGCTCTCATCGTAACTATATTGTGTATGTACGTACGTACATAACCAATGTACTGAAGGGAGAACTAGGGGAAATAGCAGTCAGTGTTGAGCAAAACCTCTTGGAAGAGAGGACGTGTTTCTGTCAGCGGGCTGGATCAACCTCCCAGTCGGGTACTACCACCTGGTTCCTCTGGAACTTATTCCTTGTCATGCCGAAAGGCCCAGAACAAATGATCTCGTCCAGGCCAGATTTTTATATGAAACAGAGCCAGAATGGTACAGACGAAAGAAAGGAAGAAAAAAAGTTAAACTATTTTGGAAAAAGTGGAAAACAAGCCTTTTATAACAGAAGATTGCATCTGTTAGGAGAGACATAGTACAGATGTTGTTGCCGTGGACAATGCTAAGACACTCAGAATGATAACTGCTTCTCTGTCAGTATGTCAGAGGTCCTTGTAAGTCTACCAGAAACTTTTAAAATATCTTGATGGATTGCGACTCCTATATCTATGTGTGGTAAATGGAAATTAATAACTGTTTGAGAACATTACCCAGACAGAGCTGACTGCATTTCCTATTTGCGTATTTTTTCAAGGCCTTTCCAACATAGTTTGAGGAAATCTATTAAAAAAGCAAACTATTTTTTTTTTTTCCTTTAACATCAGTCGTTATTCTTTTATATTTTGTTAAAGGTTGCTCATTGATTCTGACATGTGTGAGGCTGTGCTGTCGCTCTCAACCGCTTCTTTTCAAAGAATCTTAACCCAGGAAATATGAGTGAAATTCTAGATTCTTGTCTAAATTGCTAAAGATTAACCAACACTGTCAACAGACTTGAAGATCCATTTGAATTTTCTCTCTTTTACTTTTCGGGATATTACATATAAGTTCTTAAAAAAAACGAATGTACTCATCGAAGCATTCTGTGGAGAGTCTTACCTCCGCTAGATGCCCTTACCTGAGTAGCTTTTTCCATGAAAAGAAATTATAATAAGTACCACTCAGTAACAGAAGTGGTGGGATTTATTCCCCAGCCGGACAGGATGCTCTCCGTTCTGGGAACACCGGTGACCTGGGTCGACACCCACCAGTGCCTTGGAGTGTGGTTCGACCGAAACCTCAGCTTCAGGCCGAAGCTTCAGTATCTCCGACACAGAGCAAAAAACAGAGGAAACATCATGAAGTCGCTGATTAGGCCAGCCGCTTGGGCCAACATAGAAGTGCTCAGAACGCCGCCATCAGATTGCTGGTGGACTACTGTGCTCCAGCACTCATTGACATGAGGGGTGACCGGTTGACCAACATGGAGGTCATCCAAAATTATGCACTCAAGACCATGCTGGGAGCTCCCATGTGGACCAGGATCTGCAACCTCCAGATTGAGACCGGCTGCCACACCTAGCAGCAAGAGTCAACCAGGGGACAGCGGCGACCCTAGGTAAGATCTGCAGGTCAGACAAGCCCTCAACAACGAAGGCCAGAGTCCGGGCCGCTTTCCATCTAGACCACAGGATGCGAGGAACCTCCTGGACTCATGAGGCGGCTAACGCCATACACGCCTTTCAAACGGCTATATCCATACTGGAGACGGAGGATACGCGAAACAAGGGTACAATGTACTATCTCTATGGGACCCTCCACCAGCCACCTTCTCAGCCACAGAATTGGGAGACAAGAAGTCCAACCTTCAGCAGGAAGGCCTGAGAATACTGTCTTTGAGAGCCATGGCTACTGAGACACCTGCTGAAACTGTAGCATATTTCACAGACGGCTCATTGGATCAGGCAGAGGAAGGAAGGTTAGGGGTGGCCTTCCACACCCAAGGTCATGCTCGCCTCTGGAGAGGCTGTCAGATGGTTGCTCCACACTACAGACGGAGTTGGTAGACATTTCCAAAGCCCTGGAACACGCAGCTACCACGCACTAGAAGCCCGTGATAATTCACACGGACTCCAAGTCATCAGTGCAAGCGCTGCAACATAGCCTCCCAAAAGACAATATTAAGCTTGTCACCTCGATCCTCGCTCAACTACAAGAGCTACAGCGACAGGGCCGTCCTGTCACCATACACTGGATCCCCAGTCACGTGGGGATCGAGGGGTACGAGACAGCAGACGAGGCAGCTAAAGCAGCCACACACTTTAGCAAAATCCAGTTGCACGTTCCAGTGAGCCTGCAACAGGTCAAACACCAGCTACAGAAAGCAACAAGGCTCCGGACCAGGAAGAATCTCCTGGAAGCCCACAATGCCGGATCCCTGTCAGCCAAATGGTACACGGTGGCCACAAAACTAGAGCCACCGTACAACGACAGAGGCATGAAAAGGAAAACCCTAGTCGATCTACATCGTCTACGACTGGGGTACCAATGCTGCTAGCAAAGAGTTAACGGCGTCATCAGAGACTGCGACCACTGTCAGGAGCTGTCAGCTCAGCCACTGGAACACTACATGCTGGACTACAAAGCAACTCAAAGTCTCCGCGCCAGAATCCCGGACCTCACTGAAGAGGACCACGTAATACCAGCGGCTACACTACTCTACAAGGCCCAGAAGAATCAGATGGAACACCTGCTCCGGACCATAGCGTAATACCCACCCCCAGATGAGAATAGCGCACCCAACACCAAAGGGCGTTGCACAGTCAAAGTAACAACGTCCAAGAGTGGGAACACCGACAAACCACACAAAAACCAGGGAACAGGCCGCCAACAGGCACAGGCCCGTGTCGGACCAAACGAAGGTCCGACGATCTAAAAGACAAACAGTCCCCAACCACAAGGGATTGAAAGGCAGAACAGTAGATGGTACGTGTTCCACTAATAACGTTTTGGATTGTGAACTTAGAGAAGAGATTATGTGTGCAAAGACACCAGGAGAGATTGGTGAAGAATGGCATAAGGTGAGAGTAAACGAAACTAGAAGAGTAGGAGAGAAACACAAGATTCTGTATTTAGGGAAGCATTACTTCGAGTTATCTCCATTCCATCGGTTACACTAACACTGTTTCACTAGTCACACTGGTTATACCAGTTTCGAGGAAAAGATACATGGTATGCATTATCGTCTCATGTGAAACCAAAAGTTACTTAACATTGTAATTCAATCGTATTCTATTCTCTTTGATCGAAGATACCTGTAGCACTTGTTCAAGCCTTTATTGGAAATTTCCATGAAAACGCAGGACTGTACATGATGTTCACATATCCTGCTTACCTAGTGTCCTATTTCCACTTTACGTCATTGATAATGAACTATGTATCTGTTTTCTTTAATTGGAGTAACAATGAATTTTTGAACATTTGTCCTGAACGTAGAAGGTAATGTAAATACGGGACACCCGCCGAGGGGGGTAACAAGATTATGGGGATATCTGACGTGGGTAACACGACCTCATGGACACCTGCCGTGGACATAACAGAACTCACACTAGCCTCTTAGCTTTTAATGCAGCCAACATCTGTTAGAGGTGAATCATCATCATCACTGTTTCAAACATTTCAGGTATTGACTAGGGTATCGTATGTAGGAGACGCGAGAATGCAGCTGGATTTTATAGAAAGTCTGTGAGAGATCACTTCATGATATCTACACAACTGGGAACATTCAGGCGGAGGCTTTACATGGAATCCTTCATTCCCTGAAGGCATGATTACGACGCACACATGTTGATGTCTTGGGGTGGGAACTCACACTCACGATAAACTTTATCCTCTAACAGACGTTAAAAGTGGTAAAAAGAATTGGTGCTAGATATGAGAGAAAAACATTGGATGGTGTGCCAGAGACAAACGACATCAAAGAACTGTAAAGCATAACGAATAACACAAAGGAAAACAGACAAGTAGAAAACGATGTTAAAAGGTGTGGATTGGTAAACATTACGAAGATGCACAAACGATCTGAGAGAATTCCTTAACCCATGGTTCCAGGAGATCCTTCGACCGCGGTTCTAAGAAATACCCAGATCGTGGTTTCAGGAGATCCTCAGACCGTGGTTCTAGAAATTCCTCAGATCGTGGTTCCAGATCCACAGACAGTGATTCCAGGAGCTTCTTAGACTGTGGTTCGAGAAAATCCTTAGACCGTGGTTCCAGCTCCTCAGACCATGGTTCCAGGAGATCCTCAGACCTTGATTCCAGATCTCAGACCGTGATTCCAGGAGCTCCTTAGACTGTGGTTCGAGGAGATCCTCAGAACGTGTTCCTAAGAAATTTTCAGGTCGTGGTTCCAGGAGATCCTCAGAACGTGGTTCCAGGAGATCCTCAGATCATGGTTCCAGGAGATCCTAAGACCTTGATTCCAGATCTCAGATCGTGATTTCAGGTGCTCTTTAGACTGTGGTTCGAGGAGATCCTCAGACCGTGGTTCTAAGAAATACCCAGATTGTGGTTCCAGGAGATCCTCAGACTGTGGTTCCAGGAGATCCTCAAACCGTGATTCCAGGAACTCTTTAGACATTGGTTCCACGAGATCCTCAGACTGTGGTTCCAGGGGATCCTCAGACTATGGATCCAAGAGGTCCTCACTCCATGATTGCAGGAGATCCTCAAATCATGGTTCCAGGAAATCCTCAGATCGTGGTTCTAGGAGGTCCCCAGACCATGATTCCAAAAGATCCTTAGGCCGTGATTCCAGGAGATCCTCAGGTCGTGGTTCCAGATCCTCAAACCGTGATTCCAGGAGCCCCTCAGACCGTGATTCCAGGAGCTCCTTAGACTGTGGTTCGAGGAGATTCTCAGGCAGTGATTCCAGGAGATCCTCAGACCATGGTTCCAGAAAATCCTCAGAACATGGTTCCAGGAGATCCCCAGGCCGTGGTTCCAAGAGATCTTCAGATCATGGTTCCAGGAGATCCTCACCCCGTGGCCCCAGGAGATCTTCAGACCTTGGTTCTAGGAGCCGATCTCTTTGTTACTGTCACTTCAGCCTGAGTGCAGCTGCTTCTGTTGTTTGATCAGTTTCTTTTTTTTTCTCTTTTTTTGTGTTCGTTTTGACATCAGAATTTTTTTCTGTACAACACTTGCCTTTGTTGGCGTTTCCTTGAAACCCTTTAACTGGATATCGTTGCTACTAATTTTTCTGAAGCTATCGTGTTGCTGTTTTTACTGCTTCATCTACTGGATTTCCGCTCATGTTCCAACTCTCGCTTCTGTTGTTGCCTTTCTGCTGTCGCCACCGCTTCTGTTCCGAAATGTTGTAGTTGTTGTTGTTGTTCTTCTTCTTCTTCTTCTTCTTCTTACCACGGTTCTTTCTTCTAACCTCTCACGTGAGCTTTGTTCCTCCCTGTTGTTACAGCTGATGTTGTTACTGTTATATCTTCTGCTAATACTTTATTACTGTTGATACTTTTTTTCTGCTGCTAATTTCTCATTGCTGATTATGGTGTCCCTGCTGGTAGCAATGCTGCCCCTATTGATGCTGTTGCTCCTGCTGATGTTGCTCTTGTTGCTGCTGATGATAATGCTGCAACTGTTGTTGTTGCTACTAGTACTGCTCTGTTGCTGCTGGCGACGTTGTCCCTGTTGCTGTTGCTGATGCCAAATCTGTTGCAAATGGCAGTACTGTTTCTTTTTATGTTGACGTTGCTGCCCCTCTCATGGATATTTCCTGTAAACCTGTTAATGTTGTTGTTTATATTGCGTCTACATAGCTGCCTCTTGCTTCAGTCTTTATGTGGTGTGTGTGTGTGTGTGTGTGTGTGTGTGTGTATGTATGCAATTAATCATTTGTAAGTTACGGGCATTGAGTTTACACCCGCAAGGCCCCGTCTCGTTTATTTCTTTTCCTATTAAAAAGTTTTTTAAATCTTTGAGAGCTGCCGGTGTTCACAATTTCCTTGCTTAGACCATTCTAACCGTACACCATTCTTACACTAAACCAGTATATCTTTGCTTCCTTCTTCACCATCCTCTTTCTCAGCTTTTGATCATGGCCTCTGATAACTATTGCAAGTGGGCATTCATTTGCTTTCTGATAATCTTTTCCACTGTCTTACAAACCACACTCGTTGGAGACATTATTTTGTAATTCATTCCTTTAGTAGTCTGTCTGGTTTGTTTTCTGGAGATTTCAGTGGTTTCCACCTCACTGGTGTTGGGACTGTGCCTTCTTCCACAATGAAAACTGTTGTCATTCAGCTTCTCTCGCATTTTCATTATCCTCTACAACTCCAAATCCCTTAGCCAGATGAGTTGCTCTTTAACTGACAGTTTTCTGCTAACGAATCTTTGGAACTGTTTAGGAGCACCTATTCCTGCCTTGCCCACAGTGTAGTTTTCTAAGTTCCTCTTTTCCTTCCCCTTCTGCTAAACTCCATCCCTCGCTTTCCAAATCTGTTTTAAATGCTGGCTTGATGGAGTGCCGCCTGAAACTCCTTCACTGTACATTCCTAAGCTCTTTTCCTTTTTCATATCTTTTACTGAGACACATCTATCTTTCTTTTCAACCTTCCCTCTGTGGTTACAGCTAAAGGTATTCATATTACTGTTCCATTTTACATTTCGCTGAACATTTACCCTTGTGTAGTTACTATGTTTCTATATCTTCTTTGAGTCTGGTTTCCCGCACGTTCTTCTTCATGTCTTTATCTACCAAACAAGCAAACTCAAACATGATCACTTACTTTAGTCTGCGTATCACAGATGATATTCTCAATTTCCATGCTACAGATTGCGAGGATGAGATCTTATAATGATGGTGTATCAGATTTTCTGATTCTGGTATACTCAGTGACATGGTAATTCAGGAAATTTTGCTGCATACGCTCTAAGAACTTGTGTCTGCATGACTCTCTTTCTCATTGAGCATCTAGACTTGCCCAGTCTATCTCTTTAATCAAAATCCCCCATTATCAGAACTCTACCATCTCTAAGGAGTGCGTGTTTCATTACTGCATTTACCATTCTATATGTTCCTTTATGATCATCTCTATACATTCGTTCTGAACAACTAGATTTCTTTGGGGGAATATACGTCATCAGCTTCACCATACAATTATTTCCTACACTTACTTTTCCCCTCTTGTATTATGCGAATGAACATCTAACATAAGTTCTTGAAATATAAGACTGTCCCTTATTAAGAGGGACGATCCCCCTCCTTTGTCTTCTCTTTCCTTCTCTGCTGCTATGCATCCAACCGAATATATTAGGTCAGATCTCATCTCTTGCACGTTTTGTCTCCACCATCCAGCAATATCAGTTTTGTTTTCCCGAATGGGACTCCTGAACTTTTTTCGTTACTTACCTACACTTGCACACATTGCATTGATCAACGAAATTTTGGCAATGTTTCGGAGATGAAATGTGTTTCTCTCTATGATTTTGGGAAACTTAACACGAAGATGACAATAAAAACGTTCGATTGGCTACGGTTTCAAGAGATATTCCCTCTATTACGTCACACAGGGTACAGTCATTGGCTTATCTCGATTAAACGCGACGCCTCTTCGCCTGTCGCTTGTATACAAGTCCCGGTGCATTTCTTGTTGCCGTCCAGCAATAGTCCGCTAACATCGTCCAACTTCATTTGCCCTGTAATCGTTTCTCTATCGTCGAGATGTCGTTCGCCGTGATCATCGCTCACTGCACTGCACTTAGCCGGAAAAAAATCCAGGTGAGAGTGGAGAAAATGTACCTTTAAAGGCATACGCATTGCATCCTATTTTCAGACAGGGTAACAACAGGTTTTTCACAAGTTCCTTGCAGCTGTCAGCCTTGTTATATCCGAGAAATTGGTTGCTAACAGCCGGAAAGCATTTCATGGTGTATTCTTGTCACCACTGAGGATGTGGTCGAACTGCTCGTCTCTGAAGAGCTCGCGGATCTGTGGACCGACGAAAACACCCTCCTTGATTTTCGCCTCAGTGAGCCTTGGGAATTTTCCACCGAAGTACCTAAACGCTGAGCCATCTTTATCCATAGCCTTAACGAAGTTCTTCATTAGGCTCAGTTTGATGTGCAGAAGCGCTAGCAAAATCTCTCTGGATTGTACAAGCGGTAGGTGCTCTGCGGTCTTTGTTACTGGTTCCAGGGAATGTCGGGGAGGCCCAGTCCCTCTTGTTGTAATGGAAGGTATTTGCTCGAGTTTGCAATTCGCATGGAACAGCAAAACTTCCTGTAGCCCTGCTGCAGTCCAAGTAAGATAGTAACAACCTTCAACTTGCTACAAAGCTGCTATTGGTATTTTTTGTAGTGCTGTTCATATAATGCCTCTTGATATATGGTTCAATCATATGGATTGCATAACCAACTGGAATTGACGGCAACACGTTGCCATCATGCAGTAGAACAGCTTTTAGACTCAATACTGACAAGTGTATGAACATTCTCCACTCATCAGGGCTTTTACTAATATTGAGGGCTGCCATCTTCATCGTTGCAGGCGACGAAGTTACCTTCCATCTTAAAGACTGGCCCGAAATCTTTCTAGTTGACACGAAACACAGACACTCTAACAGTTTCATCAAGGAGATTCCACTGGTGCAGTCTCGAGCCCAACAGTTTTGTCTTACTCTTCCACAGCTCCAGATCCCTGACGAGTTCGCTTAAATCATTTAGCATGATCCTATGTGATTCACTGACGTCAGTTTAGCGCGAGATCAGGCCCTTGATGTTGATGGCTCACTTGTTTCACATAATTCGTCATCCTGTTCATCATCCGATTCCAGGGAAAAGTCCCTCACCGTGGGGTAACGGGCGCATAGCAGATGGTATATTCAGATAGTTTAAGGTTCACTTTTCTTCCTGGAAATACGGTACCTTGCAGAACTGGACGTAACTATGTAGGAGTAACTGTCACTGACGTGATCTGTCTGATTCCTGCACACTATGGGCATGGAAAAAGGCTACGAAAGTTTGTTGCACAAGCATTGCAGCATGTGATTGGTGCCCAGCTCTTGTCCTAGTCCCCAACCAATCAGCCAAAGTAAAGACAGTGGCCTCTCCTGATGCTCGGGGTTATAGCACGCTTCTGTGATGCAAAAGTCATCTACCCACAAACATATCAAAAGTTACCTGCACTGTTCTCACACTTACGAAGCATCCTTGTTGACGCTCGGCAAAGATATCACTCAACAGTCAGTCACTGGTGACCCTTCGCACAACCGGAGCAGCGCATATCAGCAAAATGACAGAAAACCAGCACAAGACACTGCAGAAAGCAACAAGTATTGCATTGTATTGTGTTTGTAGGCAGAAATTGGTTTGCACCGTGATTACAATAATCAAGCCAGCTCCAGCTCGAATACAGACTTACGGATACGAAACAACAATTGCATATTTCGAGTACGACTTAAATAGAAGCTTTGGGGTATGAAAAAATACTGTAGGAAATAAGTGCGACACGTGTGCACTAGGCGACTCCCCAGAAGAAAATGATAAACAACAAGTAGGGTAATGCAATGCCTGGGCGCTGATTGCATCATCTACTTTCCGCGCTCAGGGTTGCCGGACCCACTCCGTATTTCGACGGTAACATTCGTGCTTAGATTTCCAGTATTAGTATAGATTTGCTACTTTCATTTCAGTACAAAATCCCATCACTTACTAGTCTTTACCTCTCTGAGGTAATGGCGGGGTTGTCTTCTCTTTAGCCTCCTTAAATGTCCTTTGATTCTTACCTTCTTATTGTATTCTTTACTTCCATCTCATTCCTCCCTCCGTCTATCACCTCTGATGAATACTTCATTGAGTTTATACTTGCCTGCAAGTTTCTCAACCAGCTCAAGTACCGCCTGGCTATATAAATCAACATTGAAGATAATCATCATTAGTCTCCCAATAATGTCTTGAC
>JAYMFT010194235.1:0-11801 GCA_038088735.1 Panulirus argus
GGGTATTTTTCTTCGTCTGTTTCCTGGCGCTACCTCGCTGACGCGGGAAACAGCGATCAAGTATAATAAATATAAAAATAAATATATATATATATATGGTGCATATGTGTGCATGTATGTATGTATGTGTGTATTTGGGGGGATGGGTTTTTTTTCTTCGTCTGTTTCCTAGAGCTACCTCGCTGACGCGGGAAACAGCGATCAATTATAATAAAAAAAAGTAAAATAAAATATATTAATGGGATGGCCTTGATTAGGACCTCAGCTGCCACTGCTGTCTTAACTAAAAAAGAAAAAATATGCAAAGTACTGATGATCTGTCTGGCTCACTAGCTGTAGTATGCTTTATATAATGTAGGTGAAGAGTTTTTCAGGGCACATTCTGGGACAGTGGATCCACATGGTTTTCTTATTCCATGTAAATATATTTGTGCTGAGTAAGTTTAGTGTTATTTTTTTGTTACAAATTTTACAGTTCTGGGAGGGAGTTCTTTGCTTGTTGGGCCCCATCTTTTGACCATCCTTTGTCATGTAGCTTTTTAAACAAATCTGATTAAACCTCTTGCATTCATGGTTTTATTACTCTGCTTATGTAATCCATTTATGCAGAACTCCAGTAGTGTAAATACATATCCTCACATCTTTTTTAACAAGTATTTGCTTAACCTCTACATTGTTTGATTAGTTTCACAAAGGGTGAGATTCTTTGTGACGATATTTTGGCATACTAAAGTAAAAGAAAATATAAAAAACATAATATAACTATCTTGGCCTGGTGGATTGCTGAGTAAGGAAGAGGAGAGGGGTGTGACTGACTTGTCTGACAGCTTGAGATCAGAAGGGGGAAAGACATGGAGGCCTAGTTTTTGTCTTTCTCTTTTACATGGAAACACACTCTGCCATTATGCCTTATACAGGCTTATTAGTGGTGGCTAATAGCATGAATATATTTAGAAATGTTACAGTTCTCATGCTGAAAATAAGTAGGAGGAGGGGCCATGGCTATCTTGTCTTAGATGATCTTTCCTTGCCTCTTGATACGATGAAATATCATGGAGTTCCTATCAGTTTGCTGCACAATCTAATCTTATTTCTTATATGGTCACAGTGTTGGTGGTGAAGAAAACGAGTACAGTAAACCCTTGATTTAATGGACTAATAGGGGGAAGGGGTGTCTGTTAATGCCAAAAGTCTATTAAATCAAATGTCACCTATTTCTGTGCCACATTTAAGATCACATGCTTTCCTTTAACTCTATCACTGTAGAGTTTACTTGGGTAGTGGGCAACTGGCAGCATGGGAACACTCACTGGGCAGTTGGAGGCAGGAGTCAGACTGAGATAGAGGTGATGCCACTCCTCTCCTGTGAAAGGATACTTCTTAATGATAAAGTGAGGATGGACTACCTGCTTTCATTGCACCTCTTACATGGCATAGTGAGTAGGATTCGAACCTACATAGGAAAATCCCAAGTTATGGCAAGGCTGCTCACCTTCTTCAGATGATGTGATGCACCCAAGGAAGTCACATCAGATGGGGGAACCAATTTAGACAGAGAGGAAATGGAAGTTTTCTACGAAAAATGGGGAATCATGGCCTGCATCTCCTCAGCTTACTTCCTCTAGTCCAGTGGATTCACCGAAGCAATGGTAAAGGCAGCCAAAAGGGTGTTGTGGGATAACAAGGGTGTTGGTGGTAGCCCATACAACAGCAGAGCTACTCAGGCTATGCTCCAATATCTCAACACCCCCCAAAGAGAGGGGGATAAGTCACCTGCACAGCTGGCAGTAGGAAGACAGTTGCAAGATGGGGTGCCAGCGCCCCGGCAACATTATCTGATAAACCGGCAATGGAGAACTGCTCTGCTAAACAGGGAGTGGGCCATAAGAGAGAGCCAGGCTCACGTACAGGGCGGCCCAGTAGGTGATGCCACTACGCTGCTCCAGCTGTTTGTGGGCACCCCTGTTTGCATGCAGGACGTCACTTCGAATGCGTGGGACAGATCAGGCATGGTATTGGAGGTGAAGCCGCATAGACAGTACTCAGTGAAGCTGGATGGCAGTGGCCGCCTGTCTTTGCAAAACCCATGTCACATATGCCCCTGGATTTCACTGATCATCATGACACCCGTGGATCAAGGGGAGTAGCCACCAGCAGTGGCTTCGCCCGTAGTTGTAGTGACACCTCACCTCGGGCAGCAGCGCCCTCACTGTGTGAGACACTGCCCAGCACACTTGCAAGATGATGTTTGTGGTAGTTCCTATGAAGAGTGAACACACTAATTTGCTCTGTCGTTTTTGTTCTGCATGCATGTAAAGGAAGTGTATTGTTGTTGAGCAGTGATTTGTGTGTATATTTGCCTTATCCCTTGTTGAATTTTTACTTTTTTTCTTTTTAGTTTTTTATTTTTGTTGCAACAAAATGTCACATTTAATTATCAAATCTTGTGAGGTGGCGTAGGGTTTAGTGTGTGGGATGATAGGTGGGCGGCAGGCGCCTGGCAGGGTGGGAACACTCTCTGGACATTTGGAGGCAGGAGTCTGAATGAGATAGAGGTGATGCTACCCTTCTCCTGTGAAAGGATACTTCTTAATAGTAAAGTGAGGATGGACTACCTGCTTACATTGCACCTATCACAGTCACTTGATGCCTTTTTGAATTGTAAGGATTGCAAAATTATATAATGAATAAAGTCACTATTCTGAAATAATGAAATAGTAGAAACTCTCTGTATACAACCTAACTGTATCATAGCTTGAGGCAGACTGGGACTGAAACGAAGCAAATCTACCCCATGCTACCAAAAACAAATACAGTATGAAATGTGTATGGTGTGGCATTTGCTTTTTTATTTTTTTTTTTAATTTTTGAATCATTATTAATTGATGTACTGTATTATTTTTATTTGTCAGTTAAATCCAAAATCCGTTATATCGAGGTCCATTAAATTGAGGGTTTACTGTATATGTAGAAATATTGCACTATGCATTACTTACTGAATGATACTTATCAAAATAAGCTTGGAAATATTTTACATTTTTACCATCATCCATTGCCAAAGTTTTCCCTCATCCTTGGATTACCTAAAGAGAAAATTAGCAGAGATGTTTTGTACGCTCCATGTAACCAGTCAGAAGCCAAGCATTAGGGTGTTAGGGTCCCATGTAGGGTCCTCTTCCTTACTCCCACTAAAATCATCAAGTCTATTATTTTTTTACATTTCATTTGTTCTTTTTTCCTCATCAGTTGTCATCCAACAATTTACACATTTTGTATGGGGTCAGTGTATGCATGATCCAAGAGATTGACAGATGTGAACACACAAAAGTGACTTTATAGATACTGAGGAGAGCTAAATTGTTTCCCACACCTGCTAGGCAATAGAAGAAGCCCTTCTTAGGCTGCCAATGGTATGATGAGTCCGCTGGATATTTTAACAGTAGTGGGAAAAGTTAGATCATCATATGACAGTAGCCACTGTTCCTAGAGGAAGAAGTCATATGACAGTAGTTGCCATATAAGGTTTAAAGCAACCAATTTTCTGCCAAAAAATTTTTTCTTGCTTGGTATTGAATTTTATTTTTCTGACTGACTTTTATTATGAGGCTTACAAGGATGGTATGAGAAACACCTTAGAATCACACAAAAGCATAGTAATTAGTTTACAAAACAAAAAATACAAATTGTGCCAGATAACCAAAAAATCAGTTATTTATACTTTGTTGCATTATGGACATCTGTAAGTGATTAAAAAATCCATGAGAAAAGTATAATTTTTTTTCCTACATCCATTGATTATTAATGGGATATCTCTCTGCAAAAATGCTTTTTGAACATAACAGGAAGGGCTTGCTACAAAGGTAAATGCTGCACACAAGAGAAGAATGATTTAATCAGACATAGTGTTGCAATGAATGGGATTAATTTTTAGCTATGATCAGTGTCCTTTATTTGCTTTGATGTGTGTGTTCTTGTGCATGTGATTACCTATTTGTGTAATTTGATGAGGAATACTGTACTCAAATACCTTTTTCTTAATCCTACTCCTTTTGAGAAGGCTTTAGTCATATCTCCACCTCTTCCTTCTCATTCCATAAATGGGTAAATTCATGGTTGCTTTTGTGGCCTTGTAACATTTTTCTCTCTTGTCTGATTATTTTTCCTGCCTTAGCATGGTACTATCAGGAATTGTGGCACAAGTCTTATTTACACACATCCAGTCTTTGGTTGTTATGTATAATGTCCCAAAACCACAATTTGTTATCCAGTAAAGCATCACAGTTTACTCCATGGTCACCTGATCACTTCATACTCCTTGATTCAGCTCATTTACAGCATGTAACCACTTATATACCAGATTGCCTAAGTTCTTTTTGTGTAGTGCATGTCTTTTACCTTCCAGAATCTCTGGGTCACAATTCCCTAAGCATCTTTTACTCAATATTTCCTCATCCATTCTCCCTCAACTCATCTTCCCATCCTGCCTAAACAATTTCAGCACACCCTAATTGATTCAGGCAGTGATTGCTCCCATGTCTCCTTCTGACAGTGTGATTTCCCACAAGAGCATCCGGCCTCATGCCACTTACCTTCATGCATGTTATTTCCAGTGCATACATTCTTCTATTGTCCTGTGTATTTCCAAGCACCACCACTATTGCCATCTATGAGCCTACCACCACCACCACTACTCATCAGTGCTGTATCACTACCAACACTACCACAAAAACATTAGCAACCAGCAGCTTTAAAATGAAACAAAATATCTGTACACACAAATATGATTTTGGTGCCCAGCAAGTTGCAGATGATATGTTTGATTGGAGCAAAAGAGGAAGGACAGGGTGGAAGAAAGCAGACAGGGAAGTAACATTTGTGTTCTTCATAAATTTATTCTTAGTCAAAAATATACTTATTTCCTTGCAAACAAACACTACCACAATCACCAGCCACCTCTCTCAAACACCTCCACCAGCAATAACTACTACCAGCAAAACCATCACTAACAAGAAGAAGAAAAAGAACAACATAAAGAACACCCTCACTTTGCAGTTCATTAATGCTCACTATTTTAAATGTTGTGTTCAGTTTTGGTCACTTCATGAATAAAGACATTGACATAAAATGGAGAGAGCAAAGCCTTCAGCTTCAACATGATTCTTGGACTAAAACAAATCCTATGAGAGCTGATTAAAGGACTTAAATTTGTTTAGCTTAGAAAAGAGAAGGTTAAGAGGTGAACTAATACAGGTATTCCAAATTATCAAAAGCTTTCATAATTTCAGTTTAAGCTGCTACTTAAGGCTTGATTTGTCTGCTTTTAGGGGTAGTTATGGTTGTAACTCATACAGACTCGTGGGTATGTGTGTAACCTTGATGTAGGTAAACTCTTTCCTCAATATGATAGTTAATATATGGAGTAATGTAGTAATCAGATTGATTGAAAGCAGTATAGATACATTTAAGAATAGATTTGATAAATGTATTGCTTCAAGTTCATGACTGATATTTGTGCCTCATTAGTTATGTGAAAACTTTATGCCTTTCTACTCTTACCTCACTAAATCTATGAGTTTCTGACATCTTCTTTCACAAGCAGCCTCAAAAGGACTCGGTTGTCTGTTTCTGATTGAATTCCTCTTATATTCCATTGTATAACCACCACCACCACCACCATTACCACCAACAACAACAACAACAAGCCACCACCACTGAGTCTAGATAACACAGGCAAAGGGAAGGACTAGGTGCTTGGTAGAAAAGACAGGGAGATGCATTCATTTCTTTCTGTGTTTCTTTTTTACTGTGGAAAATAATGGGGTAGGTTGGAAGATGTTGAAGAGGTGTAGAGTAAATATTTATGATTGCATGGAAATGTACCTCAGAAGCCAGAAACTGTTGTTTAGAGGTCGGCATATCCAATAGGTAAACTCACAGATGTGCAATGGTTATCAGAAAATTTCTATATAAGGGTATACCGGATTGAGGTGCACTGCACCAATTCTTCCTTCGAACATGGAAATTCATGTATTGAGAAAAACATAGTACAATATACAGTGGACAGAATAAATGTAACTCGTACTTGGCATTATCTGTCATTTAGTACACCCATCTGGCAGTATGTGAATTTGAGTTTTGAATGTATTCTTAAGATAATGAGGGGAATTTAAGTAAATGCAAAATAGGAAGATGAAATTGAAAATGCACAAAATATCATGACATAAGTGTGTGTTCAGTAAGGAAGTTGCCGTTGAAAAGAGAGGTGTGTGGACATTACTTGCGGGGTAGCAGTGCAAGTTATTGGTAGATGTAGTGGCATGAGATCAAGGGGAAGGTTCAGAAAATGAGAAAGAGGGCAAATGAGAGTTGGGTTGAAGGAATATCAGCAAACTTTAAGGAGAATAAGAAAATGTTTTGGAAAAAGGTTAATAGTGTGCAAAAATGAGAAAACAAATGGGAACATTAGTGAAGGAGGCAAATAGAGTAGTGGTTGTTGGCAGAGATGAGGTGAAGATGAGATGGAGTGAGTACTTTGAAAGATTGTTGAATGTGCTTGATAGTAGGGTGACAGATGTGACATAAGTGTGTGTTCAGTAAGGAAGTTGCCGTTGAAAAGAGAGGTGTGTGGACATTACTAGCAGGGTAGCAGTGTGAGTTATTGGTAGATGTAGAGGCGTGAGATCAATGGGAAGGTTCAGAAAATGAGAAAGAGGGCAAATGAGAGCTGGGTTGAAGGAATATCAGCAAACTTTAAAGGAGAATAAGAAAATGTCTTGGAAAAAGGTTATCAGTGTGCAAAAATGAGAAGACAAATGGTGAGAAAACAAATGGGAACATTAGTAGTGAAGGAGGCAAATAGAATAGTGGTTGTTGGCAGAGATGAGGTGAAGATGAGATGGAGTGAGTACTTTGAAAGATTGTTGAATGTGCTTGATAATAGGGTGACAGACGTGGGATGTTTGGGTTTGGAAGGTATTTGGAGTGATAGCAAAGTGGTTTGGTAAGAGTAAGGTGATGGTGAAAGTCTTGCATAAAATGAAATGTGGCAAAGCAGTTGGGACAGATAGTATCACAATGGAATTTCATAAGAAAGGAGGTGACTGTGTTGCTGATTGGTTATTAGGGATTTTCATTGTATGGATCTTTGTAAGGTGCCAGAGGATTGACAAAATGCATGTATAATGTCATTTTTTTGTATAAAGGCAAGAGGGACGAAGGAAATGTTCTAATTACATAGGTATAAGTTCGTTGGCTGTACCTGGATAGTTGTATGGCAGAGTGGTGATTAAGAGGTTGGTGATTTGCACTGAGCTTCATAGTGGAGATGAACAATATGGTTTCAAAAGTGGCAGAGGATGTGTAGATTAAGTGTTTGCTGTGAAGAATTTATATAATGAATTTTTAGAAAAACAGTTGGATTTGTATTTGGCATTTATGGATCTGGAGAAAGCATATGGTTGGTTTGATAGAAAGGCTTTGTGGAAGATGTTCGAAACAGAGGAGTTTTTATCAAGAGTGTAAGGCATGTGTAGGAGTAAATAGAGAGGTGAATGGTTCCAGGTGAAGGTGATTCTATGGCAGTAGTGTGTGATGTTACCATAGTTGTTCAGTTTGTTTATGGATAGGATGGTGCTTGCTTGGATGTGAGTCACTTATTGTTTGCTGATGTTCAACACTGGTAGGAGATTTAAGTGAGAAACTACAAAGATTGGTTTCTCATTTTGGAGGAGTTTGTGAAATAAAGTTGAGTAAATATGAATGAAAGCAAGGTGATCAGGTTTAGCAGTGAAAAGAGACAAGTTCGTTGGGATGTAAGGGTGAATGGAGAAAACTTGTAGAAAGTAAAATGCTTTACTTACCTTGAAGTTGACATAACAGCAAATGGAATCATGGGAATCATATGATGGGCGAGGTGGCAAAAGTCTTGGGAGCATTGAGGAGTGTGTGGAAAGTAGGGTAAGGGCAAAGATGGGGACATTTGAAGATGTAGTAGTCCTGATGGTGTTGTATGGATGAGAAGTGTGGTCTGTACTTGAGAAAGTATGGAAGAGGGTGATGGTATTGGATATTAGATTTTTGAGGACAGTATGTGGTATGAGGAAGTTTGATTAAGGAATGATGGAATAGGAGTGAGATGTGATAACGAGAAAAGTATGTTGGAAGGAACTGTGGAAGCTGTGTTAAAATGGTTTGGGCATTTGGAGAGTTTGAGTGTGGAGAGGATGGCATAGATGGTATCTGTATCGGAAGTGTTGGGGGAGACCTAATTGGTGATGAAAAGATGGAGTGAGAAAGGTTTTGTGTTTGGGGCCTGCACATGCAGGAGGATGTTGGGCATGCATGAGATAAAGTGAATTGGAGTGATGAGGTGTACTGGGGGAGATGTGCTATCACTGAACTGAACCAGGGCAAGTGAAGCAGTCTGGGGAACTTTGGAAAGATAATTGGGACCTGGTTGTGGATAGGGGGCTGTAGGTTTGGCGCACTGCTTATGACAACTAGAGGGTGGATGTGAACAATTGAGGCCATTTCTGTTTGTTCCTGGCACTACCTCACTAATGCAAGAAACAGCGCACATGTATGGAAGAAAGAAAGAAAGTTAAAGTATGGTTGAAGAGAGGTGATATGAAGGTTTGATGAGTCAAAAGGCTAAGAGAGACAAAAGAAAAGTAACTCTAGCTGGGGCAAGTAAGACATAAAGAAATGGAGTAGCTGCTTAGGAGAAAATTTATTTTGTCACCGATAAAACACCTTAAGCTCTTGGGTAGATTTTTGATATTTTCCTTGTGGGGTTTCCAAAATAGAGTTGAAGATCTGATCACATTATAGCAAGTTTATTTTTTAATGTTTTGAAAATAGATATTAGGTCATAAGTAAGATTTAGAAAGAAGCATAGATCAAAATGCTTTGTTGAATTTAACCAGGCAACTGTTTCTCCATATTAATATTATGGTTATAGCTAGAAAAACAGATATGTGAAAGCAGTGTTTGGGATGATTAGTTAGAGGAATGTATGTGATTCCTGATTTTGTAATAACCTGAAAAGCTAAGAATTGTTTCTTTCAGAGTGATCATGCCAAAAACAATCCATTCTTGAGCTCACCAACCAGTGAATCAGCCCCAGTCTTAGTAACAAACAATGGTGATGCTTCTCAGATTATCGACTTGTTTGGTGCCTCTCAAACTGAAACTGCAGCTGCAGCACAGGTAATAATGCATATTTATGTTTTCTTTTATATTACTGATTTTGTAGTTAGGAGATGCTGGTGGTAAGTTACCACATTTACTTTTAGTGTAAAGACTTGATTTTTGTTGCTGCTGTCAACTTAAGTTTTTGCTATATTTTTCATTACTGTTAGCATCACTTCACTGTTGAGATGATGCTGACCCATTGATAGTTGGATGCCTGGTGGAAGAAGTCCTGTACAGTTTAACCAAAAAAGTGTATATATATATATGAAAAAAAGGAGCAATTTTAAGGAGTACTAGGCATGATCTGCATGAGATAGTCATTGCTTACTTGAAATCTCGTACCAGTAATAACCATCTATCTTCTCATATTATCACACGCTTCTCCCTCAACCAATAGCTCATCACTTTATTGTGTATCCCTTCCCTTCATTGTCATATATGTCTTCTCCCTGCTTTTAGCTTCTTCCATCAGTTGCTTTTAGCTACTTGCTTCACCTCACTGTTAAGGGGCCTCCTTCATACAGCTGTTGGCTATGTTTAATGTCTATCTAACTGTCTATATCTCTGACATGTATTCCCTCCAGGAACTCCTATTAAGGGGATGGCCATTGCAGAACAGTCTCCATTTATCCCTAACCTCCTTCACTTACACCATTCCATGCATTCTTCCCCATGTCTTTCCCCCCACTACTCTTTCCACTCTTATTTCCCCATGTCACAAGTGGTCTTACCCTCACACCAACCCCTTTAACAGCACTGTCATATTCTCCATATAAACTCCCCATCTTGCATTCTTTCCACATGCCCAAACCACTTCAGATTATGACATTTTACCCAGTATACCACTTACCCACTATACCACTCTGCTATTCATTCCCTTTGCATTCCCTAACATACCAGATTTCTCATACACCCCTCATTATTTTCTTCATTCCATCTTACCCCATTCTCCTTTCAAATAACTCATTTCCACAGCCTGGATTCTTGACCTCTGTGACTCATCCCACATCTATATTTTGGTTGCATAAGTCAGTGTTACAAAGAATATGCTGTCCCCTAATCCTCTCTTCACTTCCATACTTACACTTCTTCCCTCCATTGTTCTGTTAGGGGACTCGATGACTTGTCTACCTTGCAGTACTCTCTCTTTCATCTCTCCTTCCATGTCACCAAGCTTATCTAAGATAGCTCTCAAGTACTTAAATTTTATCACCTCTCCCAATCTTTCTTTTCTCCCCCCCCCCCATATCAATAACACAGTTTAGAACACTTTCCCCTCTCACTCTATATGGCTTTGGAAAATCTATACTTTCTGTCTATTTCCTTTCAAACACCATTACTCTTCCTCTTCTCACATTTATCTTGAATTGCCTATGTTTACCCACCTCATAAAACTCTCACAACCCCCCTGCAACTCCTCTTCACTCTCGCCAAACAACACAGTATCATTCACAAACAGTCTTGTCTCTTGCCACCGTACCTCACCATCACACTCCAACTCCACACCCCTTTTCCCTAGTTTTGCTTTCATCTCTTATCTCCTTGTCCATATATATGTTATAAAGCCACAGTGGCATCATACAGTCCTATCTCACTTCCACATCTTTACTGAAACTTTTGCTCAACTCTCCATCCACTCTTACACATGCAATTGCTACTCCATAGAAGACTTTCACACCATCCAACATTTGTTCTCCTACCTCATATATCCTTAAAACATTCCATAAAGTATTCTGCTTTAGTCTGTCATACACTTTTTCCAGATCCTTGAAAGCTGCATCTGCTTCTTAGCTTTTGCAGGATACCTTTCCAGTCATTCTCACATCAAAAATCTGATTTCCCCATTCCCTATCTTTCCCAAAACCTTCCCTGCCCTCATGTGTTCTGCATTCGGTCACTTCCATTACTGTGTCAGTAAACACTTTTGCATACACTTTACTTGGAATACTTAACAGACTTATTCCCCTATAATTATAATTGCTACATACATCCTTCCATCACTCTGTGTCAGTAAACACTTCTGCATACACTTTTCTTGGAATACTTAAAAGACTTATTCCCCTATAATTATAATTGCTACATACATCCTTCCATCACTCTGTGTCAGTAAACACTTTTACATACACTTTTCTTGGAATGTATGTGAGAAATACTTAGATAAACAGTTAGATTTGTATGTAGCATTTATTGATCTGGAGAAGGCATACTATAGGGTTGACAGAGAGGCTTTGTGGATGTCTTGAGAATATATGGTGTAGGAGGTAAACTGCTGGAGGCAGTGAGAAGTTTTTATGAAGGGTATAAGGCATGTGTACGACTAGGAAAAGAAGAGAGTGACTGGTTCCCAATGAAGGTCGGTCTGCATCAGGGATGTGTGATGTCCCCATGGTTGTTGAATTTGTTTATGGATGGGGTGGTTAGGGAGGTAAATGTAAGAGTTTTGGAGAGAGGAGCGAGTATGCAGTCTCTTGGGGATGAGAGGGCCTGGGAAGTGAGTCAATTGTTGTTCGCAGATGATACAGCACTGGTGGATGATTCGAGTGAGAAACTGCAAAAGTTGGTGACTGAGTTTGGAAAAGTGTGTGAAAGGAGAAAGTTGAGAGTAAATG
>JAYMFT010194246.1:0-11801 GCA_038088735.1 Panulirus argus
ATATATATATATATATATATATATATATATTTGATTGCCCGCATTATCGAGGAAGCGCTAAGAACAGACGAATAAAGGACGCATCTGCTTACATCCATTCTTATAGCAGCTTTCCATCCACAACGTATACTCTTAAGACCTTCCACAAGGCATCTCCATCAACCTTATCATATACTTTCTTTAGATCTATAAATGCCACATACGAATCCATCTGTATTTTTCATAAACATTTTTTAAAGCAAACACCTGATCTACACATCGTCTACCACTTTTAAAACCACACTCTTCCTCCCCAGTCTGATGTTCTGTACATGCCTTCACCGTCGCAATCACCACCTTCCCACGCAACTTACCGTGTATGCTCAACAAAGTTATATCTTTGTAGTTTGAACACTCACCTTTATCCCTTTATACAAATGGCACTATACATGCATTCCGCCAATCCTCAGGCACTTCACCAAGATCCATACATACACTGACTATCCTTACCAATCAACAACACAATCACCTCCTTTCTTAAGAAATTCAACTGCAGTATCATTCACTCCAGACGCCTTGCCACATTTTATCTTACATATGGCTTTCACCACCTGTTACTTCTTCAACAAAACACTCGCTATTACTCTCACTTAGCAAACCACCCCGGCCCATACATCAGCCACCGTATCATCAAACACACTCAACAGTACTTCAAAATACTCACTGCATCTGCTCTTCACTTCATCACTATCTCTTACCACTTTCCCTTTTGCCCCTTCTGTGGATGCTCCTATTTGTTCTCCTGTTTTTAGCACATTATTAACCTCCTTCCAAAACATCCTCTTATGCTCTCTAAACTTTACTGATACTCGCTCATCCTGAATCTCACTAGCCCTCTTTCCCAACCCCTGCACCTTCTTCTTGACTTCCTGCCACTTTCTCTAAAACATCCCTTGATCATTTGCACTCCTTTCCTTCCGGTGACGGCTTAAGGCTTCAGGTGAGGGTCCCAGGCGACCCGTGACTTGGGGCGGCCCCAGACCGCCCCACTGACTTTAGGGATTTTATTCTTGCTTATGCCAGACGATTTTATTCAGTTTCAGGAAAGGGCCTCATGCGACCCGTGAGAGGAGGGTCGGTGGGCTACATATTTTTTGACGTAAGAGGACGTGTAACACTGTCCCCATCGGGAGACTGAAGGGAAAATATAAGAATACTGTCCCCAGCGGGACACTGAAGGGGAAATATAAGAATCCTGTCCCCAGCGGGACACTGAAGGGGAAATATAAGAATCCTGTCCACAGCGGGACACTGAAGGGGAAATATAAGAATCCTGTCCACAGCGGGACACTGAAGGGGAAATACAAGAATCCAAGTAGGATTGAAAAATACTGCTCTGGAAGGAACAGAGCAGGCATGTCAGAGGTGCCTATGCAAGATGGGTAAAGGTAAACTGTATTATTCCACAGACTTTGTGGCTGCTCTTATTTCTCATCTATGTAAATGACTTGCCACAGGGGGTAAAATCATTCCTGAATATACAGGCAGAGATGCCGTGGTTACAAAAAATGGTAAGTATATTCAAGATGGTGATGACTACAAGGAGACTTGGCCAGACTTCAACAGTTGTCAGAAGAATTCTTCTTAGAATTCAGTTGAAGAAGATGTAACCTGAGGTACATTGGGAAACATTGAACCTAGATCAGGCTATGGAAGTCATCTTGCTGAAGCAAACTGGATGAATTCATCAACTAGGAAGGTGACAGGACCCGTGCCAGCGGCGTTATGAACGGGTGAATCACATCTTGGTCGATATCAAAATCGTCCTCAAATGGAAAGTCAAGATCCAAGTCAGAACAGACATCACGAGTTTGGTCTCCAAATATCGGGAAGCACATAGACAAGCTGGAGTGAGGTCCAGAGGCCGACGTAAGGACTGCTTTGGGACGAAGGAACGTGAGAAAAAGGCAGAGGATCGTAGCTCTAGACCTACCGTACTTACACAAGAAGACAGTAAGGCAAGAGAAAATGACGCCGTCGCAGTGAAAATTGAGACGATGTTGAGCAAGTTCTGGAGCCGGGAAGAGCCAGTAATCTAAAGTTTGGATGGTTGTGAGAGAAAAGAAAGATACCTTTTCGTCAGCATATAAATGGACATAGTGAAGGGGGGGGGGCAGTCAAGCCTTGGTGAATGTAGTGACATTAAAGAGTTAACAACAATGTGTGAGCCACATGATGGGTCGGTCCCCACAAGTGTAAAATTCTCTCCTCGCGCACACAAATAGGTAATAATACACACACACACACACACACGCACATATTCCCTCATCTGCATAAACTAGAGAGACATAGCCATACACACAAAGAGGCTTACACCACCCGACTACTACGGTAATGACTATTTACATAATACATTCTGCATAAATTCTTGGATAGGTTCCCAAAACATTGAAAGGACCCCGATAAAGGGACTCCCTCCTTCTATGTCATTCTTAATGTGACACAGACGACGAGTCTTTGTCTGGCTCGCTGCCAGGCGTGTGGCTCACTGTACATGTATGCCTTATGGCTAACTGTATGGTTTGTGGATTATTGTATGGCTTCTGACTCAATGTGTGGCTTGTGGCCCACTTTATGACTTGTGGTTCACTGGATGGCTTGTGGCTTCCTGCCTGACTTGTGGTTCGTCGCTTGGCGAGTTTAGAAAAAGCTCTACAACCTTTAATTAAGCTCTACAGTATCAGAAAAAGCTTCACAACCTTTAAAGAAAGCTCTACAGTGTCATAAAAAGCTCTACAAGCTATGATAAGAGCACTATAGTGTTGGGAAAGTTCTACGGCTTTTGCTAAGAGCTCTACTGTGTTACCAAAAGCTCTATGATTAAGATTTCTACAGTGTTGGGAAAAGCTCCACAGCTGTCAGTGAGAATACTAGTGTGTGAGTAAAGGCTCTATAACCTTTAGTATGAGCTCTACATTAAGAAAAAGGCTCTATAACCTTTAATAAGAGCTCTATAGTATAAGAGAAAGCTCTACAACCTTAAATATGAGTTCTACAGTATTCAGGAAAAGCTCTACAAATTTTGATAAGGGTTGTACAGTATTAAGGGAAGCTCTACAACCTTCAGTGAGAACTCGACTGCGTTAAAAGAAAAAAAAACTCAAGTTAAAACACCTTACAAAAAAATAGAGAAAGGTCATCAATATTTTTTTTCTCACAAAACGTTTTGTCGATAGGCTCCAACCCGTACGTGGAGAAGCTGAAGAGAGAAATGAAAAATAAGTTTATCTATTTTCGTGTGCTTATGACTTCTTTGTCGGAAGTGTTTCTGTGTGCGATTGCTTTTTGTAATTACCTGTTTGTGTGTCAAGTGGTTAGAGTTTTACACTCTAATAGCCCCGTTCCTTAACCTTATGCATATGTACCATGTCTATACCCTTACACCAGTGTGCGTGTGTGTGTGTAAGCATGAGTGTCTATAGATTTCCCGCGTAGTGTGTCCTCGGGATACAGAAGAGTTCATATTTTTCTCAGTAGTAACGGTTGTTCAGTTTCATGTCTTTATATCCTTTATATTATCATTTGGACCACATTTCTTTCTCTCTGTAAGCTCAAATCATTAGTAATGTTATACAGTTTGATAGCCGATCGTTCGAGATGTTCATTGCGTCTTTAGCCAACACTGTTAGGAGCCATTTTGTGATCGCTTTATCAAGTTGTCTGTGAGATACAGAATGTGACGCACGCTCAAGCCACAGGGAGAAAGAGAGAGGTACTTGATGAGCCCATTGCATCACTTGAGGTCTCTATACAGTCGAAGAAAACAGATTGATATATTTTCTACTTTTTCGTATTTTTTCTATAACGTTTATTCTTACATCTTTGTAATTCTGCACTGTTAATACGTTTGCAGGGTGTATGTACGAGTCAAAAGTCCAGGTTCCAGTCTGGGAACATGCCGGAACCGGTAGTCACCACTGTTAAAGGTTTACCCCATCAGCATGTTCTGTGGCAGAAAAATACCGTAATAAATATATCATCATACCACACCACTTCGGATCTTTAATACGAGCGTAAACCCGAGATGAAGGCAAAGACAGAGGAACAGACGAAATATGGCGGAAGAGGAGAATAACCACACCCTTTCTACAGCTGAGTTTTCATCAAACAAACTCCTTCACACGGTATGTTATAAAATACGAGTTCATTTTGTTTATTGCTCTCATTAGACACTGGTACCAGGCAGCAGTCCTTGAAAAATGTACCATTATCATTCTTGTGTCGTGAATGAGGGAGAACTGATAATCCTAATCTCACTATGTCTCACAATAATGATGCTGTCAGATAGTTATTTTTTCTTTTTTTGTCTGCTCCTCCCCTTGGTTTATTGGACTTGTTACAAGACGACGTATTCCCCACGTTTGCTAAAGCTGTGACGTCAGCGTAGAAGCAGTCACTAGGGGGAAAGAATGTTGCCTAACCTGGAAGGGCGTCTGCCTGGTAGGGGAAGCTGGTCTTGGTATTGCTGACGTTGGTTTTACTGTTGCGATGTTGCTGGCAGTGGCGGTGTTGGCCGTGATACAGAGGAATGCAAACAGAAACGGGCCAGGGAGTCATAAGAAGTACAGGATTTCATGTGAAGAGAGGCGAGGTGAAACGCAGATATGTGGTTTAGAGAAATTCCTTTAAACCTGAGAGCTTCAGAGGCGCAAACGACGTCAGTCATGGCGCATAAGCAAATTATTTGTCACGCCTTTTTCTAGAGGTTTTTATGTAAAAACCTCCGGCAAGTCATTTCATTCTGAAGAATTACCTTTTCTTTTTTGTCTCATTTGTTGTAAAATGCTAACTAGGAGTTTGAGCCCATTGCTCTGTGTGAAAAGATATATATATCAACCTAAGCCAGATGTCCAGTTTTATCGACTAGCGTAAAGGGGGAAGATGAACAGCCGGGTTGACTGCGGATCGATTGCGGCGGCTAAAATTCGCACCTAATGCGGGCCTCGACCCCTGGCGGCTTGTGATTCAATCACGATCGGCAGTGCTAACCGCTACACCACGGAAGTCCATAGTTTTAAAAAGTACTAGCAATTTAGATCAAAACTATCGAAGCTTTCGATGATCCTTCGGTATCAGTTGGTAATCATCTTAACCTTTTTCTAGGCTGATTAGATGATGATGGTGATGTCGGTGTTTGTCATGTTGTTAACGCTGATGACTGGGCGTGTGGTAGTGTTTGGCGATGACGATATTGGTGGTTTTGGAAGTAGTAACGTTTGATGTTGGTGATGGTAATGATGTTCACGGTGATGATCGTGATGTTGGTGTAATGATGGATGTGATGAAGATAGTGTTGGCGGCGGTAGTGGTGGTGGTGGAAATGATGATGTTGGCCGTCGTGGTTGTGTTAATGTTTATGAGACGCTGTAATGAGGCTTAATAATTCCCCCACCCAGTCTGCTGCTTCGCCAGGCAATTTATGTCTCATGAATTTTAGATAAAGTTGATTTACGTTCGTCAGAAACGTGGAAAACAATGGTAACTTTGCCCACGGTGGCGAGTACTTCGGTGGAGTTGATGTGGGCTACGTTGATGAGTGGTGGTTGTTGGTGGCTGATCTGATTTGGACTCTTTGCAGCAAGAGCTTCGAATTCATAATGCCCTCCTGCCCATCCCGTGGGTGGTGGCGAAGAGGACACAGTGCAAAGAAAACAGAAAAGAAAAAAGATCCAGGGACTGGGCGTCAGTGACTCACACGTTTCATTAGAAGTTACACAGCAAGGGAAATAATTAGCGGGATTAGGTAACGTTGAATTATTCAACAAGTTATATACAGTAGGTTGAGGAATAGCGACTGGATTGTAAAACAAAGTGCGTGATGAAAAAAAAAAAAGGGCTATGAACATTAGGATAAGTTTAGATACTTTTCAAGTCTCTCTGGCAGAACGAAACGAAACAGTGCGAGAGAGACACTTGGAAAGAGACAGAGAGACAATAGGACAGAGGCGAGAGAAGTAAACACACCTCGCACTTAAGGTCTATAGCTCTGGGGCAGATTAAACCCGGGAATGTGTGGGAACCCACCGCAAGATAACCTCATCCTCCCGCCCTCCATTAACTAATTAGGACACTCTTGCGTGGTCTTCCGACGGTGACTCGCGACGAGGACCAGTCTTCAGCTTAGCAACGCAGCACCGCGTTCTTCCATCCCTGCTAGCGGTGTGTGTGTGTGTGTGTGCTTTATTCACGTCAAAATTCCTCCGCATTCCCTATTGAAGGGGATAGTAACTTCCCTATCCCTGCTAACACGTCTACCTCTAACCCACAGGTGATTGCCTCCGCTCTCCTACTAGCACACCCTCCTCTTACCTGCTGGACATGGATGTCTGCCTTGTCCCTCCTTAACACGCCTATTTAATCCCTGCTGTTGGTGAGTTTGAACAGCCTCCTGCTAGCTCATCAGTCCTGCACTCTCCTTCATGGGACACTGATTCTTTCCTGTCTCCTATCTTCACCCGTGAAGCCTCAACTGTAAATATTCTTTGCCTTTTAACCTAAGCCTCTCCCCTAACGGCACAGATGTTTTCTATACCTGCCTTACGTACTCCTCCTCTTCTTCCTCCTCCTCCTCTCCTGAAGGCTCAGCTGTCGGTCTGTTCGCTGCTCTCGCTCCACTTCTCTTGAAGACAATACAACGAAGTAATCTGAGACCCCCTCTTCAGGACGACAACGATAATGCCGCTAACGTCCCTATAACCTCAGAACTCTTAGATCTGTTTTTTGTTAGCCAGCCTTTCACGGGCGTCGTATCCACCCTGTATTGTATTAAAAAGACGACATATATAACGCAACACATTTGGGTGCCTGATATAGGAATGGCTCACAACGAAGTCAAAGAATGGTAAAGAAGAGGGCGGCGTCAGGATGGCTCCTCCCTACTTTCGTACATCTCAGTGGCGTTAGGGTCTTTGGGAACTGATATTACTGGGGCCCCTCCTCGTTGAAGGATCTTCCTTGTTGAGGAATCCTTCATGGTCAATGGAAATTCATATATAGCTAGCAAATTTTCTCGAAAGTTCCTTCATGCTGAGGATCGTTCTTTCTGAGACTCTCCTCCCTGTTCCTTTTCCTTAAAGAGATCAAATTTTCTATTGGGTCCTTTGCTGTGAGATCCTTCTCTCTTAGATATTCCTATAAAGGGATGCTTCTTGCTGAGGAGTCCCTCTCTCTCTGAAGGATTAACGTTTGCTCATGAATCCTCCTTGTATCGTTAGGCTGATTATTGAATGATGATCCTTAGTGGTCAACGATACGTCTTGCTAAGGAGTCATTATCAGTGAACCTGCCTGATATGATATCCCTTTTAATGAGTAGTCCCTCTTGCCGAAACGATGATTGTTGCTAAGAGGTCTTTCATGGTGAAGGATCCTACGTGTTGAGTAACTAAAGAGTCCTTCCAACCGGGAACTTCGTCTAGTTAAGGGATCTTTCTTGCTGATGTTTCCTTGTTGAAAATTCCTTATATATGAAGAGTCCTGATAGATAAGGCATTCCTTGAGCAAAAGGATCCGTGCTGCTGTTGAAGTCTTCTCGTTAACTGATCATTCCTCTTATTTAATTCTCTTACTGAGAATTTCTTTGCAGTAAGGAATCTGTGGTGATTTTTTTTTTCTTCTTCTTCTTCTTCTGAGGCGTCCATCTTGCTAAGAATCCCTTTTTTTTTTTTTTAAGGAATACTTTCTAAGAAAATCCCATCTTTCTGAGGTATCTTTGTTCTTCAGGGATATTCTTTTTCCCCTGGGGCATTTTTCTCACAGACAAAACCATGTTGGTGAGGAATTCATTTATCTATGGGAGACTTGTTATAAAGTATCCACTTTATTAAGCTGGAGAATGACGGGTTCCAGAATGAACTCTCTTGCTGGGTTACTCGCTCCTTTGAAGCATCCCTATTGGTAAGCGATCCTTCGCGCTTAGAAATCCATCTTGATAAGGGATTTGTCTTTACAAGGGTTCCTTTACAAAGGGATCTTCATCGCTAAGGTATCACTATATACTGAGGAACTCATCTTCCCTTTCTTATTAAAGAAGGAGCTATCTTTCCGGGGAAAGCAAGCATCTGGCTGAAGAATTATTCTTTTTGAGGATTCCTTCTTGTCGAGGGATCCATCTCTCCGAGAGACCCATCTTCCCGAGAGATTTGCCTTGCTGAAGGATCCTTCTTGCCAGCTGTCCGACCGGTGTTGTTGACGCTTCCTGGCCCAATCACAGTCGAGAGGATTTAATCATCCGGGTGGCGACGGTCTCATCTTGAGAGTGTTTTCCATCTTAATGGCTGGCCTGGAGGAATATTGACATAGTCTTCCCTGCCTCTTGTGTTCATCCAGTTTCTATCTTCTGCATGATGATGCTGGCTGGCATGCTGGGATTTTTCCTGCTTTGGTGATGATGATTTTATCGTAAGTACCTTAAACTATCTGATGTTCGATTTGGTTGCGACTGCATAGGCGACTGTGACTGTTCAGGCACCAGCAAATGAACATAGGTATCGTTCCATTCGTTCTACTCGTTCGTTTCTGATTTTCTTCTTAAAGGCATCGCTGGTCGTTCGCCCCTGCACCAGTTTTGTCTTCAAGCTCACGGAGGTGTCTGTGGTGTCCCGTGCCATCTCCTGCCTTGGCATCATCCCTTGCCTCCCTCGTCCCGAGCTGGTGTTGTTATGTTTCATCCCGTGATACATTGCGAGCTGGACTAGAGAGAGAAAAAGAGAGAAGAGAGGAAAAAGAAAAAAAAAGAAGGAAAACGGGGAGAGAATATGAAAAATAGAGTAGAATAAACAAAAAAAAAAGAAAATCGCGAAAGAAAGATTCAGTGACTGGATGGCTGAGTGACTAACTGAGTTACCGGAAAAGTGAGCCTAAATTTTTATCTTGTGTGTCGCCGGATCCGGAAGACGAGTTCCATGACAGCTTATCTTCATGGAGAGAGGGAGGGGGAGGGAAGGAAGTAACAGAGCCAAGAGGACTCGGCATTGTTTGTGAGGCGAGGGATAAGATTATCTGAATCTGTCTGAGGGGAGAGACTATATGGGGACAGGGCAGTGGGGTGGAGGGGGGAAAGGAACACCCCATTGTGTGGATAGTTCCGTAGTGCCTGGGTCTACACAGAAGGGGAGAAAGAAGAGGAGGAGGAGAGGAAAGAAATATTTGTCTAAAAACTGAAGAGTCTTGCCACCGTATTTTTTGTTTTGTTTTAAAGGGGAAGATCCACAATGTCTAGGTTTGTGTACGAGGGGAATTGTACTGGGAGAGAGGAGGCAGGGCTTGCGTGCGGAAGCTCTTGTTGTGTGGGAGGAGGAGGAAATGTCTGTGAAAATGCTTCCTAGGAACCCAGGGAACAGAAGGGGGTGAATGGACTGACAGACGACAGGGACGTGCAGGGCTCCAGCAAGGAAGAGTTTATGATGCAGGTGTCAGAGTGAGAGGCAGTGTCACCCCTCAGGACATTTTGGTGGGTTCTCAAAAGAAAAAATGAAACTCTATCAATATGAAATCATTATAGTTTCTCTCCCTCACCACTGCCTCGCATCCTCCTCGTCACTGCCCTCACCCTCATCTTACCATTACCCGCCCTATACCACCCTCCCTCTCTACCTCCCTTCCTCTCTACCTTCCTCCCTCTACCTCTCGTCCTCTACCGCCTTACCACTACTAACCTCCCTCAATCATCCAAAAATTGAGCCTATGAGGAAAGACTCAAAGACTTGAGATAATTCTCTCAAAAAAAAAAAAGAAAAAAAAGGCAGACGCCGAAGTGACCTGATAGAAGTATTCAAAATCCTAAATTATTTCAATAATTCGAAATTTTTTTAGCCTTAGACTCATTGGCGAGAAATAAGAGGCTGCAGATTATAGGAAGGATATATGAGAGTAACGTGGGCAAAAGTTCTTTGACGCAGAGAACGAGGGAGCATTAGAGTAACCCACCTCCCGAAGCTGGAAATTCAAACACTGTAAAAAGACTTTAACTCGAGACCAGACAAATACTTCACTGACGACTCTTATCAGTCTAGGAAAACCATATACCCAGCAGCCGCACCGCAGATGTCCTCAGACTGATAGGGAACATTTTTTATGTCTGCGCTTTCCTATAAAATTTTCATGGCAGCATCATGCCACTATAATGCATAGTATTTTTGCCTCATCTTTTCGGTGCCGGCAGTTGAGCCGGAGGGAGAGGTGGGTGGGGAGGTGCCTTCTGCTTTGCTCTCCTGTTTCTACCACTATAGTTAGATTTTTTTCGCCATCTTTTCGCAGACAACCTCAATATTGGCGATCAGATCTCCTGTCATCTGTCCTTCCCATGTACTCCCGTAACTACTGCCTCGTCTACCCCTCACCAGTACCTCATCTCCCCCTCACCACCACCACCTCGTCTTCCCCTCCGCATTACCTCATCTCCCTCACAACACAACCTCCCCTCTTCCTGGAACCTGACGTCGTCAACAACTCCAACTAACACGTGTCACAGCTCATTAAGCAATTACCATTCATCCCTAACCAACGGCTCCCCGCTCGCCTCTACTTTGTACCTGCTGTGTTTATGGCTCCACGGAGGAGAAGGAAAGAGGCGCTCTTAAAAACTTATCCGCCAAGTTTCCCCTGGACCCTGGAAATAACCTGGACGCCAGTTTACTGGAGGCTGCGCTGGATGAAAAACTGACTGGAGTAACGATCCGGGAGGCAGCGTGGGGTCATCTATACCTTTACGTCTCCTCCATCAACGTGGCTACAAGCGTCAGGAGCAGAAGACTGAGCCTTCGAGGAAAAATCCTCATTGCGCATTTCTTTTATATTTCTAGCTTTAGAATACAGGTAGAGAAGAAGGTGAAAAGGTAATCTTACCATGGCTGTTTAATCTCTTTATGGATAGGGTGGTGAGGGAGGTAAATCCAAGGGTCTTGGAGAGAAAGGGCAGGTATGTAGTCTTTTCGGGTGGGAGTTCCTAGGAGGTGAGTCAGCTGTCTGCTGATGGCACGGTGCTGGCGGCATATTCGAGTGAGAACCTGCAGAAGTTGGTGTCTGCGTTTGGAAGAGCGCATGCAAAGGGAGTGTTGAGAGTAAATATGAATAAAACCAAGGATATTAGGTTCAGCACTGTAAAGAGACTGTAAAGAGACAAGTTAGTTGCGGTTTTAGTTTGTATAGAGAAAACATGGAGGTAGTGAAGTGTTTCAGATACGTGGGATTGGACATGGCAGCCCATGTGTTATGTTGAGCAGACTGGTAAGGATCTTTATGCTAGACTCAAGCAATGTAAATATAGTATAAGAACAGGACACGGATCAAATGCTTTGTTTAATCATGTTAAAATTTATGACCATTGTACTGACTGGAGTAACGCTAACTCAGTTGTCATCTGTAACTCCTTTACCACGAGAAATATAATTGAATCTTCTATTATTAATTACGCAAAGAACCATGACATTAGAATTAGTGAAGGTCTATACAAACTGGATAGCTTTGTCGTAGGCAAGATTTGTAAACAGCTCCCTTTCTTGTGCACATGATAAAATTTGATGACAGGCATGATGCCAGACCCGAACACCACCATCCGGTAACACTTGCTTACTAATGGCGTTTTAGCTATGTCTCTAACTTTTATATCAACTGACTGTTCTACGTCTTCTATCTTATCCTTGTATCTCTCCTGACGATGTGATCATTGCACGAAAGTGCACTTGGGAACTTATCGTGTTTCATTTTCCTCGTGGTTATCAGCATATATATATATATATATATATATATATATATATATATATA
>JAYMFT010194257.1:0-11801 GCA_038088735.1 Panulirus argus
TACTGGTGATCAGAGAGAAGACTGTGATTTTCGAGGTGTTTAAGGATATGGCAGTTGAGGAAGGATTCAAAGACTTTGGAAATGGTAGATGTCAAAGCAACAGGACGGGAGTTAAAGGGGTCAGAACGGTCACCCTTCTTAGGAAGTGGATGTATCAAAGCATGTTTCCATGGAGAAGGAAAAGTTTTGGTACCCATTTTATCAACTAACCCCTGGTGGTGGATGAATAGCTGGGTTGGCTGTGGGCCGACTGCCGCATCCAGGATTCGAACCCATGCGCTCGATCCTGGGCGGCCCGTAAATGCATCATGGTCAGGAACGCTAACCACTACACCACGGAGGCCCCAAGTGAGAATACCATTTGTTCAAAGGTTTGCAAATGATGTTTTGTATTATCTTCATTCTCTTGAGAGAAAGAGCAGAAAGGACCGCTTACACGAACAGACCGCCAGGACCTTCCAAGGATTTTTTTACAGGAAGAGGGATTAGAAGAATCGTGTTAGAAGAGCTGAAAAAGCAAACAGATGTCGCAGGATAAATTGACTATAATCTTTATATCTCCAGAAACGCAAATAATGTCGGTCGTGAGCTTGAAGTATTTGCCAACTCTATCTTTAAACATGTCTCTAGTGTTTATCTTAAATACCCTTACTGGGAAGACATTCCAGAGGTCATGCTTTGCCTCATGCCCAGTAACACGATTGCCCACGAGTTTATACATCTATTGCAAATAAGTTCACAATGATCTAGACGAAATTTTAATCTACTGTTCTGAGCTGAGTAAGTTTAAGTCGGTGGAGTTGTTTTCATAAGATTTGTCTCTCACTCTGGGCATGATCCTGGTACCTCGTCCATACACACACTGTCTCTCCTGTCTATCGAGTGAGATGACAAAAAATGATCGCAATACTGAAGGTGCAGACACATCAGTGAATCACAAGGAATTAAGATCAATTTCTCCGTATGTATGCCTTCTGTGCACTATCTACTTGCACAAAAACAAATTTTCCTTGTCTTTTAAGTTTTCACTGCCGCTGCGATAGCTTTGCACTTATCGATACCTGTGAGCCCAGTGAATCAGTTTGTAGCTGAAGCCATTCGAAATTTGCTGTAACTTTATGTTCCAGATTGGTGTCATCTACGAATTTTGATATCTTAAACGTGGCCCATCATCTGTTTGATTAACAGGCATGAGAAAGGGAACTGATCCTAAGAATGATCCCTGTGGCACGCCACTTGTTACGTAACCTACTCACTGCTTACGGCCAGTCAAACAATTTTGTAACCACTAAAGTACAACACTTATTTTTCACTGGCAGTCTCGGATGTGGGACTATCAATTGCCCTCCGAAAATCTATTCAAATGACATCAACTGCTTTACATGTATAATACATGTTGATTATATCACAATCAATTAGTTTTGTCATGCAAAAAATATTTCGACGAAAACTATGCTCCGATATGGTGATTAGCTGACGATTCCATAAATGATTTACGATCTTGTTTCTAGGAATAACATTCGTAAGTCTGCCAGAACTAGGAGATGATTTCTGAGCGAAAACATTGCTTTTTTTTTTTTTAATTTCTGTGTTATATTGGTCAGCCTTCCAAAACTGTATAACTTTTCCTGTAATCATCATAATTATCATTTTTCTTCATATTATCATTACCAAGTACAACATATGGTGTTGGGGGGGTTAATCGAGAAAGAAACAATAGAGTAAGAGAGAGTTGTGGTTGGAAGATGTGTTATATTTGGGACAGCTGAAGAAGGTGTGCTGAAATGATTTAGTCATATGTCCAATAGCGTACAAGAAACTCAATGGGACCAGTTTCCAACATCATGAAATAGGTTATATAGATTTGCATAAAGAAGTGGAATAATTATCTATGATATGAAGAGTATATTACTAAAAAGATAGAATACTGAAAATCTAATAGTTATGGTAGAAGCAAGAGAGCTACTGCCCAGTCAACAGGTCCTTAGATTACGGATATCTGCGCTTACCATTGAAGACGCATATCATGTTCCGGATCCTGTCCCATTCCTATTAGAGGGGAACATTTTATACCACATTAGCTCCCACAATCGAGATATACTTTCAGCAGTAAATGGATTAAAAGTTGATTCAATAAACGGTGCTGAAAAGTTTTACCCGAACGAAAGAAGCAGAAAATGGGGTAGTTGAGCCTTTGACTGTCCTTTTCAGTAGTTAGTCACTTGCTACAGGGAATGTTCCTCAGATTTGGAATATTGCTAGTGTAACACTGATATTCTTAAATGGTAGTAAGACCCTATCAGGAAATCATTGCAATATTTGTTTGACATCAGTCGTTGGCAGACTCATGGAAAACATCCTTCGAGACAAGATCTAGAGGACCATAAATCTATGAACGATTTGTGGGATGAATTTCGACGGAGTTGTTCGTGTCTAACAAATCTGTTTGATTACTTATATGACTTAATCAAAATGTATGATGAGAGTGAAGAGTTGATGTCATTTACTTAGATTTCTAAAACGTATTCGATAAAGTCCCACTTTAAAGATTACCAGACATTTTGTCCCCAGACACCTGACCCCCAGATACTATTACTTCAGCACTCAGATCCCCAGATACTGTTACTTTAGCGCTCTGACCCCAGATACTGTTACGTGAGGACTTAGCCAAAGTTCTAAGAATCAGGAAACGAGTCGATGCGGCAAGTTCATGACCTGAAGACAGAAACAAAGCTTCCGGTGAGCCATCGGTGAGCTACTACGGATCTTGCACCCGAGAGAGAACACACCACTGATGAATATCATAACGTGACCCGAGCTTGCGTTCCCTACAGTACTCGGGTAAAAGTCAACTGCGGCCGAACGCGGTTCACAAATGACACCTGGTGAGATGACACAGTGTTCAAACGAAGATGGCAGTCAGTAGGACGCGTCTCTCTCTGAGAGAGACAGTATAAGGTTGATGGACCAAAATGTCTCTTCCAGTCCACGACTTGACGTTACTTGCGCCTTAATAGTCACAATGACAACATGCAGGGCATTCTCTTCGAATCATCTGCATACCTTTCAGCTCTTACCACACTGTTCTGTGAGTTTCTGATATCTTCCACAAACATATACAGCCTCGAAAGGACCCAGCATTCTGCTGCTGTTTCGATTCTCTTGCATTTCTTTTTATCGTCACGCGACGGTAAAGCGCGTGTCAGACTCCAGTGCCCATAGGTAGCTGACACAGGCTTCACGAATCCTCACATCAGTAGCGAGGGAAACACTATTCTTGACGTCCTTGATCGACACCCAGGCGACAGCGCGTTGCTGCTGCCCTTCCCAGCCAGCCGCAATTAACGGAGCGAGAAAACTGTAAATGATTGGAGAACGTGGCAGCGTTGTTTGTATTGGCCGTTGCTACCCCGCCCGAAAAACTTACACATCACGAAGTGTGCAACATTTCTCGCCATGCTGAGATCATGCAACAGCTGTCTCTCACATAGATTTGGAAAGCCTCTCTGTCTATGGCTTATTGAACAATGATCGTTTTGAGTAAATGGCGAATCATCTAGGCAATGATAGTATTGACATACCGTATCTAATGAGTGGTTTGAGCATAATGAATTACAGTGACGCATTAGACTAAATTGTTGAAAGATGCTTAGTATTCACAGACAGAGCGCTGGTCAAATTTCGTTACGGAACAAAAGAAAAAACAATTTGTCAACAACTTCATACTTTTACTTTTCTATCTTTCATATCAGCTTCTCTTGTTTACGTTTCGACAGAAATGGTTATTACTTCAGCTTATCTGACAATAGACACTCTCAACCCGCCCTCTGTGACCAGCTGCACAGCCACTGAACAGTCCTTATACAGACGAAGGGAATCTTTTCTTTCTCGCTATCATTTGCTATAAAACATAAATATCTAAATCATGAGAAATACACACACACACACACACGCACACACAATAGTTTATTTTGTAATCTGGTAAATGTATTACAGAAACTAGATTCTGCTGCTGATTCAGGTGTTTACGCCATCCCATGCAATGATTGTGACAAAATCTATGTAGGACAAACTGGTCGTGATCTTCCTTTTTTTTTTTTTTCTATGTTAGCTGAGACGGCACGGGCAGTTGAAGCCCTAATCAAGGCCATCCCATTAACGCTGAGATTAATCTATCAGTGATCTTGATATCAAAAGAAAGGCCTTTATTGATTAGCCTTGCGTTATATGTGGATAATTTCTTCTTGTGGACATATGGGGAAGTGGGGAGTCTTGGGGCGGTGTTGAGAGTCAGGAGTTGGCTAAAGAAAAGGATCGCATAGACGAGAGATAACGTCTACGGAACAAATCAAAATCTAGATTTTATTCTTTATATGTTAGTTGAGAAAGCACGGGCAGCTGAGGCCCTAATCAAGATGAGCGATGGAATGCGCAGGACTTAGTCAGTCTAGGTTTCCTTCAGATAAAGACGCGAGTGGGGGGAAGCGGTGATGACAGGTCGGGGTCTGGCACAGGAGACCGTCCGGTCCAGCAATGTCCGGCGCTACAGAAGAGGATACAACACAAAACGTCTCCCAGGCAACTGTCCAAAATGCACAGCAGCAGAAGTGAATAGATCCAAGCTCCTTCCCTGTCGTTAAAGGTCAAATCTTCGTACATTTCTCATACCGCAATAATCCCTCTGGGCACATCCGCAGTGTTCTTTTTGATATAACAACTACAACATAGTTCTCAATTTTTTCACATATAACACCGTAATCCTACAGACTGACTGCATTGAATATTACCTTAGCTTCATGAATTTTAAGACAAAAAGTAGACACTAAGGTATAAAAGTATAAAAGAAACGTTATAAAAAGTTTATGTGAACTTATACAATATCTCACGGCATACAAAGGGACGATGGATCACACGCCTGAACCAATATCCGAACACTGGCTGCCCAGCGATGAATGTTGATGATATGCAAATCAGATCACATCCAACGGACTTTACAGACCTGACGGAGGAGGAGGAGGAGGCTTACGCAGACGACGAGTCTCCAAGACACAAGAATGATCACGTGAAGGTTGCAAGACGCAGTGTCCGGCCTGATGACAGCTCTGTAACCGATATGTTAAAATTCGTTAAGGATGAAAAGCTACCACATTCTCTCCAACTGAGAGCCGCAGTGTGTGCGTGTGTGTGTGGCGTGAGAATACCGCACTGTGGTGAACATGCCTCCCCTTGGTGGTAAAGGTGACCAGGGTACCTTTGCGCTACTTTGGCAAAGAAATTGTTGGAAATTGTTGGGGAGAATTTCTCTAACATGATTCAGGTGCGCAACTGCAGCTGTTCGCTGACGCTTACGCTCTCAAAGACACTTTAAAATCTATTTCTTGTTTAACGTTTGTGTACAGAAACATATCGCACTGTGTGTTTATTATAACCACCCAATATTCGGAAACAGCATCGTGACTCAATTATTAATTACAAGATGAATATCCTGTGACGAAAGTTAACATTTGCACAACAGACTATGAACTGTTGACGAGCCAAATATTGTGTCATCCTCTTATGAATATTCCTGTTCAGGATCCAGTCCTCATACGTCAGACTAACGTTTCAAAAGCCTTCTCTGACTTCACCGACAAAAGCGGCTACTCTCTCTCTGGCATATGAGAGAAGAAAGATTAACCCAGTCATACAATGAAAATTCTGGTGCAAAATCATACAGAACTGTGTGTAAATAAGTCCACATAAACAACGGAACAGTCAGAGGTGGTATGAATTTGTGAGTCCTCAATTTACTGTCACCACCATAGCATTCCTGACTGAGCAGTATGCGGTCGCTCCAACATGCGTTCCATCTTGATTTATTTCTTCAACACTCCACACTAAATCTTGTGCAACTTACTCATCACCTCTTGGTTCAACGGCAAAGATTTTGAATGCCTTATGTGTCATACTAATCAGTAAGCTTAACACTTCATGTGTCCTACTGATCCATAAGCTTATAAGCTTAATACTTTATGTGTCTTACTGATCCATAAGCTTAGTACTTTATGTGTCCTACTGATCCATAAGCTTAATACTTTATGTGTCCTACTGATCCATAAGCTTAATACTTTATGTGTCCTGCTGATCCATAAGCTTAACACTTCATGTGTCCTACTGACCCATAAGCTTAACACTTTATGTGTCCTACTGATGTATAAGCTTAACACTCAATGTGTCCTACTGATCCGTAAGCTTAATACTTTATGTGTTATACTAATCCATAAGCTTAACACTTCATGTGTCCTACTAATCCATAAGCTTAACACTTTATGTGTCCTACTGATCCATAAGCTTAACACTTCATGTGCCCTACTAATCCATAAGCTTAACACTTTATGTGTCCTACTGATCCATAAGCTTAACACTTCATGTGTCCTACTGATCCAAAAGTGACTGTATGACTTACTCGTGAGGTTATAAATATTTAACACTGAATTCTTTCGTTAAGCTGAAGCATGAAAACAGATGGTAATGACATAGATAAGCGTTTTTAAGTCTTTGATTTCAAAGGAAGATTTGGCGCAGAAGCGGTAGCAAGATACAGATGAAGTTAGATGTGAAATATCTTGCGTGGACGGCCGGGGTGTCCTTTCAACTTGCCACCAATTCACCGAGATCAGGTGCTGGTTTAGTTGATTGCTTATATCTCCACCATCACCTTCCGCTGGTGCCTCCCACCGGACGTCCTACCGCAAAGTGAACCTCGTCAGTGACAGAAAGGAAGTATATCTGAGGATCCTCTTCATAGGCGGAATCCAAGGTTGTATATATCAAGTCGTTATACAAACTTTTAATCTCAGTTCAGTGTCTTAGTGCTAAACGTGAACATCCGTATTTACTTTTCTACTTTCTCACTAAACTGATTCGTCGTGTGAGGCCAAAATCTAGATTTACTGAGGTGAAGTATTCAGTAATCTTGGGCAAAGTGGTTTCTTTAAAAGAGTTGTGTATCAAGGGATAGAGTGATGGCGTACCGAGGTTAAATCTTACATTGCGAAATAAATTGAAATAACAAACCTGAAGTATTCTTCAGCCCAGGAGAGATGATGTCAGGCGACAATCGGGATACAACGACACAGAATATGAGCCAAAGTATGTTGTTGCTTAGTTATGAATAGCCTGTTGGCCCGTCAAACTACCAGGGTCGTTATGGCCGTCAGCCTCAAGTTATAACCACCACTCGAACGATCACACGAGCGCCTAACTCGAGTGTCCAAAACGCTTCTACGACCATACACTATCTTCTGTGTAACTTGCCTTGTGTGTGACGCTTGCCTGCTTGTCTGTGTATCGCTCGCCTTCCTCGTCTCACAATTGTGGTGAAGGACTTTCTACCACCACACGGTGATCTCTCGCTTAAGACTTGATTCGTTCGCTGCTGTGAGAGAACTGAAAAGTGACATACACTCTTCATCATGTAACAAACTTCGTATTGAACTCAACTGGTAATATCATTAAACTGAATTAACACCAGAAGTCTATTTCATTTCTCACTCTTTATCTATTACGGATATCTAATCTCACACGTTAACAAACTGATATAGTTTTTTCCATATTTTCTATGGAAGAAATGATGTGTTGCTGGATAAGATCTAACTCAGGTGTGTGGAGGTGACAAAAGCATTAGCACATGCGTTTAGATTAGCTTTTTCTTCATGTTAGCTGAGACGGAACAGGCAACTGACGCCATAATCGAGGCCATCTCATTAACGCTATTTGCATATATATAAATATATATATATATATATATATTCATATATATACCCTAGCCAAATACCAGGTACACATTTTGTAGACCAACCCCTAAAGGCAGATGAACAGCCAGGTTGACTATGGACCGTCTGCCGCAACCAGGATTCGAACCTATGCGCTCGACTATAGGCTGCCCGTGAATGCGTCACGGTCAGGAACGCTAACCGCTACACCACGGGAGTCCATGTTTTCTTGATTAAAGTTTTGTGTATGAGATTTCCCGGTCAGGTTTGAGGAGAAGCCTCCCAAGACCACGGTGTCACGGATGACAATGTCTAAACATTCGCCGGAAGTCGGAGTGACATGTCTGCTTGCTCATGACAACACGTTTGACAGCGACGTTCCTGGCCAGTCCAAGTGTTGTTTGCGGTGGCGCTGGTGTCAGTTGTCACGACCCGTTTTGTTTTCTAATCATGATCTGAGCTGCCAGGAACCACCCTAAAAGCACCATCTCGCTCAGCACGATTCCTTCACTCCGTCTCACAATCTCTGGTCCTCTCTCGCCTCTTCTGTCACACCGCGTTACCAGCTATGACCACCTTTTCTCTCAGCGTTACTGCCCAGGGTACATCCTCATCCACTGTTAGAGATTAAAGCAGTTTATCACCTAATGTTTCTACTAACAAGACAGCTCCAAACATCAACAAATACCCGCACTTCTCTACTACCAGAGTCTTGCATGTTGCGTTTACCTCCCTAAGCAGTCCTGCCCAACAGTCCCACAACTTCGCTGTCCCACCACCACAACCACAGCCACTGCCACACATGACTTCCCCCTTCACTCCTTCACAGCTGGACGAAGGTGTAGCCTTACCTCTTCCCAGCAAACAGATTATCATTTTCAGGTGGTGCAGCTGTGTAACAGATGCCTGAAGATATATTTTTTTTTTTTCGTTAGCGTCAAAGTGTCAGTCACTGTCATGCCTCTTCGAGGCCAGAAATTGAATGAGGTACGAAAAGAGGCAAAGATTCAAGACTTGAGGATAAAGGAAGAAGGAAGAGAGGAGAGAGGAGGAAGAGGAGGAGGAGGAGGAAAGGAGGAAGAGAAGAGGAAAATGAAGAATCTAAAGACGTCTCACTGAGGCAGAAAACCTACATTTCAGAAAAGAAAAATCATGACTGTAAGTAAAATATATGAAAGGATAGAGTTCTAGAGTTTAGTGTTGTAAAGAAAGGAACGAGACTTTTATAACGAATCACCTTTGGGCTTCCAGATGCCACTCAGTAATTATGTGACACAATACCTTAACAAATTCTACGTCTCTCTTACGGCGGAGTCTCACGAAGAGCCAGTCATCGGAACCAGAACCCGGACTGATATCTATGGAAGCGGGAAAGAGATCTAACATTGCACCACACAGGAAGTGGGTCAGGAATGAAGTCATAGATGGGACTTGGAAGCAGGATTGCTTTAGTCTCAGACTCCGTCTAGCAAGTATGTATGGGGCCAGACCCGTCTCAGATATGGAAGCAGTAAATCAATGTTTGGGTGCAACAGGACCAGATGCATAGGGAAAAAGAAGATTGATCGTCTTCGGAGATCAGATCGCAACGCCACACCTTCCCAGGAACAATAGGGATACCAAAGGATACGGCTGTAGGATTCCCTTAACTCCCTCAGAGAAAATGACCGAACGTTAGTGACATAAGAAAGGATCTCACAGGTAGATCGTCTCTTGAGAAAGCCATACTGGTGATCGGAGAAAATGGCTGATAATCAAAATGGACAAGAAGAACAAAGAATGAGGAGAAATTCGAAGACTTTTCAAAAAATAAAAGCGAAAAATCAAAAGAAACTGGACGACAATTGGAAGGGTTGAAGCAGTCGTACTTCCCTGGTAGAGAGGCTGTACCAATGTACCAATACGCTCTCGAAACACAAACACGAATGACATCTTTTCCAGACGTCTTGCCTCCGTTCTGGGAAGAAATTGTCTCTAAAGTGTGCAAATAAAAGATATGATGGTGAGTTTAGAGGAACTGGTGGAACTGGGGGAAAAAAATGGAAAGATGAAAAGGATTGCTTTATCAGTAGGTCATACGGCCACGCCATCATCGGAATTGGCAGAAGTACACTGGATGATGAGGAAAGGTTTAGCACACTTCCTTTCAGTCAAAAAGAAATCGCTTCGCCTTACGTTTAACATAAGTACAGTTATATCAGGCGGAGATGAACTTTAGATTCAAGTTAAAGGAGGAAGTCTTTAACAGGTTCCTTATCCTAATAGCCTCAAAACGATGGCTTGTTGGGACGCGAGACGGGATAGTGTTGGAGGAGGAGGAGGAGGAGGAGGGGATATACGCCTACACTCCCACAACAGTAACCTCTCCTATACCGTCAGCAGAGACAGAAGCATCGCCCGAGGAAGGGCAGGAATATCTCAAAGGAAGATCAGGAGATAGAATTCTCGTAATTTAGTCCTGGTAGCTCCATCATACAGCCCACGTCAGCGTTTGGTTAGGGGCAGCACATGAAGGGGAGTACGTTGAGTAAAATCACTTCCGATGATCCATTTCGGGGCAAAACTGTGTAGTATCTACAGCACAAATGACTGAAAGGGGAAGACACTGTTTGCCTATGGCACAGATGACTAGAGGACAGACCAAGAGTATGAGAGGAACATTCGTGTCTGTCTGGTGTTGTTGATAATCTGTTTCGCATCTTGTGTGAGGAATCCCGGCTTCAACCATCTTTAAGGAAGAATTTCAAATAATCTCCGTGAGGTGAGCGTAAGTCGGAGCTCACAGCCTGCAGTTGAGAGGATGCTACCACCTCGTGGCAGGGGTCTACCTGGCCAAAACGTGCTATGAAGGTTGTAAAATTAGAAGAGAAACAGATGAGAGGAAAACGTGGTAGGTGGGAGTCACTTCTTAACCAACGTGACGTCAAGCTTGGTGATTTAAGGTTCGGGAGGCGTGCAGTGAGCGTGTTTGTGTTGGAATGAACTCAGACCCGTCCGCAGAGGCAAAATCGTTAGATACTTTCAGCTGAGGATGTGGAAAAACAGACGGATGAAAAAAGAAATTATAACTCTCTGGGTTTCAGAGGGAAATATGACATTAGGAGAGGATCTTGTAATATGGTCTTCAACAGAGGAAACGTTGTTTGATAGACGACGAGAGTTTGTGGAATAAACGGAAGCGAAAAAGAAAGTTTTATTGGTGAGCAAAGGTACTTCGCGTTGGCAAGGGAGACAGGCGGGACTTCTGAGATTCCTCGCGCCCCAGGGTGCCGGAAACTGAGTGCGCAAAGATGCCGGACTGTTCGAGAAAAGTCTTCAGTGATTTATTTGAAAAAAAGGAGCGAAATAAGAAAAGAACGCTGAGGTAGGAAGTGAAAAAATAAAAGAGAGGAGGTTGGGGCGTCTGGTGCTTACGTGTGGAGATGTTAGAGACTCGTCGAGTTGATTAGTTTTTAACGAGAGGCGATGTGTAAGACAACTCACTCCTGACGTAGGGAATGCAAGACGGATCTGAGCACCTCTTTAACGTCTCCCAAGTCGAGGGAGCGTTACTGCCCCGGGTGGCTGGCTGTCCCCAGCCTGCTACCGACAAGGTTATTGCCGGCACATGTGTGCGTAAAGGGAGGGATCTGTGGTCTACACCCTGAACCCTCAATCCCTCCCTCCCTCCCTCCCTCACTCCCTCACTCACTCCCTTCCTCCCTCACTCCCTCAGTCCAATACATGCTCAGGCACACGGAACTGCGCAAGCAGATTCACAGCTTCCGCAACAAAGTCCTTCTTTTATACTAAGATCTTCTATTATGGTATCATTTTTCAAGGATGTTGTTGACGTGAGCGTCTCTCAGTGACCCACCGAAGGCCAGGCCGACCTGCCGATGTTTATCAGGTCCTTGGAGGTTGACTGCCAGGTACCGTCTCTTCCCTGAAGAGTCTCGGGGAAGTTAGTTATAGAGTTTCCTGCCTGGCAAGGGATCAGTATTTCTCTCTCTCTCTCTCTCTCTCTCTCTCTCTCTCTCTCTCTCTCTCTCTCTCTCTCTCTCTCTC
>JAYMFT010194268.1:0-11801 GCA_038088735.1 Panulirus argus
TATATATATATATATATATATATATATATATATATATATATATATATATATATCAGCGGCACGCAGTCTTTAGTGCTGACTTGCCTGATGAGTTGCATAGAAATTTATCGTCTACTGCTGATGTATCAGTTGAACTTTCGGGGAACTTATACCTTCTACTGACGTACCTGTTGAACTACCAGCGGAACATTGTGTCTCTTGCCAACGTACCTGCAGGTGCCTGCCAGGGCACGTAGCGTCGATGTCGTAATGGGGGCATGGAAGTGTCTATTGAATATTTACGGAGGATCTTCTTGGTGTAAGTCTGTCCCATGATGGTGTGGGGGTCTTAAGGTGTTGGCTTCACAAACACGGTCCTGCTGGAGGGGATGATAATTAAGTTCGGCCTAGATGCTTCCCAGGCAGGGGCTCCGAACAGCGGCGACGCTAGTGCAGTGGAGTTGGGTGCTATACAGCAGCTGGGAAAGGCATGACAAATTTGTGGATATGATGAAGGGTTATGAAGGAAGGATGGCTGAGGTGAAGTGAAAGTCAGCTCATAGGGAACGAGCGTATGACGGTGGAAGATGCGAAAGAATTCAGCTAAGACCAGATAGAAGTATTTACTGTGGCTTGTTGCGTAGTGATGTGTCAAGAGAGTTGTGGTTTGTGAAGACAGGTCTTTAGCGGAGGAGTGACAGTGATGATGCAGCAGTGTGTGTGACTGTTTACAAAAATCATTTCAAGGCAGTTGTGTGAGCTGATTGGTTATCCGGTGTCAAATAAAGTGAGAATAAGAGTAACTTATTATCGTGCTTGTAACTGTGATCTGTTTTCTCTAATGATGAGTGAAGCATGTTGATAAAGCCAGGTTATTAAAGTGGTTGTGATGCCATTGTTGGAATATTAGCTAATGTCGTAGAGTCATGTACTTGGTGGTTGGCGCAGTCCTATCCCCTCGTGCCTGGCACATCCCACTACAACACTGGCACTAGTGACACTGAGTGCCAGTGAGGGTATTAACCCACTTGTCACGTACGGGACGGGAGAGAGAGAGTGAGCTGTTGTGGGTCGGACTGTACTAAACATCTTCCTAGAGTCTGGTGCTGTTGCAGGGGTGTGGAGAAGGTAAAAAACGGGTGGGTTGGCGGGCTAGGGAGCAGAAGACATCAGAATGACTAAGGTGCAGTGCGGCCCACGTTGGGTGAGACCCACGATCACCCCACGTAGTCTTACGCTGGCGGTGTGTGTTAACACTAAAAATACGCCGCCGTCGGCTACCCACCCACATACACTTCTCTAAGACTGCGCCACACATCTCTGTACTCTGCATGTCTTGTTACTTCCATACCCCCCCACCCCAAGCTATTCTCCCCATTCACCCTCGAAAAAACAAACAAACGCGGGGTTGTTTCTGTACTTTGGCTTCTCGGCTGAACCTCTTTTCCCTCGTGTTTATCACAAAAAGGTGGCAAGGGGAGGACCCGAGAGCGTGCCGTTGCCAGCCACTACGATGCCGCTAAACTGAAGTCAGGCTGCGGAGCGCATTCAGTCGTCCGACGACCCACTCTGCCCTGCCTCATTGTCCCTTGACGCCTCATCCGGCGGGCCCAGCTCACCCGAGTCTTATCCCATCCCAGAGCTTCGCCTCAAGCTCCCTGTCCCGAGGCCTCGTTCCAGTGCCTCTCTCCAGCCCACTGTCCACTGGGTCCTATCCCAGGAGGACCCCATCCTAATATACTGTTCCGCCTCCAATCCCATTATCGCGCCCCATCCCACTGCCTTATCCCATTCCACTGCATCGCCTAAGCTCATTGTTTCACACGAAAAGCCTGAACCCATTCCGGAGTCCATTACATCTTGACATCAGAGTCAAGTACTTTGTCATGGAGTACACGACAAAATACATAATCATGGATTTAGCAAGTAGCATACACATACACGGCGAACATGAACACGCACACACACACGTATACACACATACACACACACACTCACCTGAGCGGGCCAGTACTGACAAATGGCCAATAACGCTAACCACTTACTCCGCGAGGCCTATATCCATGTGTAATGTTGTGTGTGCGTGTGCATTTACGCTCATGTGTGTGTGTATAGATGTGAGGGTAGGTCAGCGCTCCCACGCAACATGACTGTATCCTGACTCATGGCGGAGAGAGATAGAGAGAGAGAGAGAGAGAGAGAGAGATAAGGATAGAGACGCGAGATGTGCTGACCCCTGGTTGGTTTACGAGTGCTCCCCGTAAGTCAGAGATGGCTAGTTGGTCTCTTGGATCCCTCTATAGGGCCGGGAAGGGCTGTACTCCCCCAAGTTACCTACCCAGTGCCCCAGGCGGGCGGTAAGGCTCAGTCGTACATTGCAGTCGAGAAACTGAATCATTGACTCGTTACCTTTCGGATTATAACTCCGTTACGCTGAACATAAATACGAACGACCAGTGCATGTATATAGCGAATGCTGTGTTTTGACTGGGAGTTGTCATTGCGTTATTATCCATGACGTCGTCATTACTTGCACATCCACAGTATTAGGTTCTAGAAGTCCCCATAGATGGCACTGTAGCATCGATTGAGGATCCACGGTATTCCCTGATGTCTGCTGTGAAATGTCAGGGTGGGGGTGGAGGTCCCTCTGGCCGTGACGGCCTGTAGGAGGAGGAATGTCAGGGTGAGGGTGGAGGTCCCTGACCGTCGCGACGGCCTGCAGAAGGAGAGGAGGAGGAGGAGAAGGAGGAAGCCGTAGGTGGTTCCTAAAGTATAGAACAAGCTGGCTTACGGTGTCGGGGGGTGGGGCACTGGCGGCAGCCCCCATGAAATTGGCTTTGGCGCGTCAAGTTACTAAGTCAACTGGTGCACACTACATGTTTGCTTCTGAGGCAGGTGGTGCAATGGAAAGTCCGTCCCGTACCTTCCTGAGGAAGGTTGTGCTGTGGGAAGTCTGTTCCGTCTCTTTCTGAGGAAGGTGGTGCTGTGGGAAGTCTGTTCCGTCTCTTCCTGAGGAAGTTGGTGCTGTGAGAAGTCTGTTCCGTCTCTTCCTGAGGAAGTTGGTGCTGTGGGAAGTCTGTTCCGTCTCTTCCTGAGGAAGTTGGTGGCGTGGGAAGTTTGTTCCGTCTCTTCCTGAGGAAGTTGGTGCTGTGGGGTGTTCCGTTTCGTTCCTTTCCGGAGGAAGTTGGTGCTGTGGAAAGTCCGTTCCGTCCCTTCCTGAGGAAGATGGTGCTGTGGGAAGTCTGTTCCGTCCTTTCCTGTGGAAGATGGTGCTGTGGAAAGTCTGTTCCGTCTCCTCCTGAGGAAGTTGGTACTGTGGGAAGTCTTTACCAGGGGGAGGTGGTGGCAACTGGGTCTTACAGGATAAAGGCTCCTTTAGATCGTTCGTGTGACAAAAATTTCTGGTTTACACTAACAAAACGAGATCGAGGCATACGTCAGCAATTTGGTGCGGCAGGAGACTGAAGCGTAAAACTAAAGGCAGTCTCGGAGAACTTATGGCTGGAGACATGATGGTTGTAAGGGCATTTGTGGCTGGGGACATGGTCCCATAGAACCATTAAGGCTGAAAACATGGTTCCACAAAACCATTAAGGCCGGAGATATGGTTCCATAGGACCGGTAAGGCTGGGGATATGGTTCCATTGAGCCATTAAGGCTGTGGACTTAGTTGTATAAGGAAATTTTGGGAGCCATTCGGCTTTGCACTCCGGAATTCTCTTTTCAAATTGCTGGAAGAAACTGCTAGGAAAAAATGAATTAGCACAAGTGAAACAAATCTTGGTTTCCACTTTGCAGAAATAAACTCGTGTGGAGACGATTACTGAATGGTGTGTGTGAATATGGCCTTGTTCCTTGACACGTGGTGGAAGTCAAGAGATGTTCATGTGTCACATACAATATCTACACTCATTCAGCCATCGCCCTATGTGAAACTAGCTACGGGTCGCGTGTGTATGCTCGGTACCTGATGGTACGAGGTGTGAAATCTAATTAGATTTCCGTCATCTTGACCATGTTCAGCGGATGATTACGGAGGATTACGAAAGATTACAGAGGAAACCACATTGAAAAAGACCACTGTATCTTTTCGACGCTCTTTGTGTACAGTACGAGACCGAGCGAAAGTCGAATCGTGTGTCGTAATGGTAAAAAGGCATAGAGATTAATTACTGGGAAATAATTCCATCTATGGAGACGCAAGTGAAGTCAGTCACGGGGGAGAAGGGAGTTCAGTGGATCAGTTATCACCAACGTGGACAGCGTCGGAGGCTGCGGCTTTCCTAGCCCAGACCTCGTGAGTAGGGGGTGGGGGCGCCCCGTGTGGCCCTACCGTCGCCACGACCCGGGAGGGAAGATGTCATCCAGATCACACACGACCAGGGGAATGATTCTCACGTCCCGTAACCATGGTGTGTGTGTGTGTGTGTGTGAGAGAGAGAGAGAGAGAGAGAGAGAGAGGGTGGGTCAAAATGTGAATATCTTGGTTACTTTTGGGGAAGTTGTTACTGGCTAGGGTGTTTTTGTAAATATCTGGGTTAGGGAGAGTTTAATGATGGTGAACTCACGAGGGAGGTATGGCTGTTTATACACTACCCATAAACCTTAGCTGCTGTGGCCTTGTTGATCAGGAACTTGCACGTGTCGTCAAACGTTAAAATCATTATACAGACTCACGGTTAGTCACAGGCAGACACACACCCGATGCCTCACGGCGCTGGCTTCGTCCGTGTCGTCTCCGGGAAGCCTGATGGAGCGAAAGCCTCTGTTTATACCTTCTCTGGTTGCATCACCCCCTCCGCTCAACCTCCTCCTCCTCCCCCCGGAAAAAAAATGAACCTACTCAACTTCTCCGACTGTGGTGATGCAACCAGTGTCATCAGCAAGTCGCGTGTGTGTGTGTGTGTGTGTGTGTCACCTGCAAGTCATACATATATCACCAACAAGTCGTTCTCCTGCTATGCTATGCTTTGCGATGCTATAAACTAACTGTTAGTTTTTTCTTTTAATCGTGTGGGTAATGTTGACTCGTTCGGCGGTGGCGTGCGAGGCGTGCGGCGCGGGCGGACGAGGACAGCTGTGGTCACCTCAAGTCTGTAATGTTACCCTCCTCCACACACCCTGTCCCTCCAAGACAGTGGCTGCGACGTCTTCCTCCTCCTCCTCTCCCCTGCTCCCGAGAGCGTGTAGGATCTGACCAAAGGCCAGTCTGCTGCATCTTGCAACTGTCAGCCGTGTTAACTCTTCACCCATGGGCGTCCCCTTAAAGGGAAGAAGCAAGACTAGAGTTGTTGAATGAGCCGAGGTGGAGGCCGTGTTCCGAACAACGCCAGAATCCCGGGTGGTGCTGAGGTTCCTGGCCCTGTGGCGTGTGGCCAGCCGAGTGAGTTATCACGGGGGCCAACAGAAGAAACGGCACGTGTGAAGCAGAAGTAAGCTTTGTGAAGATGAGGTAGTGTTGGTATGTGGTTACCTCCTACGTAAAATTATAGTCAACGATGTCGACTAAGACAGCACGAGAGCAGCGGATCGCTGTTGCAAGGTGGCGTGAATGTGGGAGGGTGAAGACCCTGGAGTTCCAGACAGCCGTGTGCCTGACTTGTCTTGGTAAGGTAGCTCACGTCGTAAGGTAGAACCTTCTCTGTCTCGAACGGTTCTCAAACCTTGGACCTGACGAGAGTTTATTCACAGAAAAAAAAAGTAAAGTTTTACACTGAATTTTCAGAGGAAGCGAACCACTATAAATGCACGGTAGAAAATCCTTCCCTTCCCGAACGTACAGATATCTTATTTATCTCTAAGCGTCCCAGGATCCCTTTCTGGAAAGGTCCTGGTGTTACACTACGAATCATTTTCTAGGGCTCCCGCTTCTCGAACGATGCGCTATACCCAGTAGCAGGGACAAATGGATTTCTTTGAGGCGAGAAGTTCTTTGACGAGACGTGACTCTCGTCAGTTGACGAAGATACCTGTTATTTTCTTTGATGCTCTAGGCACACCACCACCGCGGGACAACTCTCAACAAACTTAAGTCTGTCCTCATGCCATCAGTGCTAAATGCGAACATATCCTTATACGTAGTCCAGCGTCTACCTTAATGTAGACAATGATTATAAACTACAAACAATGCCATGACTGCCTGATATTAAGTGGAGTGGAGTGGAGTAGAGGACAAGTTGCGCGGTCCTAGTCATGTACCTCTGGGTGTTAGTGACGCACCACCTGGTGAGGCCAGCGCCACACACGCTCAGGTTTCTTCTTTTTTCTTTCTTTCGGGGGTGTAGATCAGGAGGTGGGGGAGGGGGAGGGGAGGTGTCGAACAGGAAAAGGTGCAATTGAGAAAATCATAAGTGTACAGTTGTATGGAACAGGCGTTACTTAAGTGAGGATGGTTTGTGGAGACGTATATTTGGTGCCTTATTTATATTCTTCAGGCAGACTGGTGTGTGTGTGTGTGAAGTGATGACGTTTTGTTGATTTTGATAAGAAATGAGCTAGGCTAAACAAAGCGTTGTTCGTTGTGTACCAACCTCGAGGGATGGGACAGCTAGATTGACGGTAGACCGACTGCTGCAACCAGGACTTGAACCTTTGCGCTGGACCCTGGGCAGCCCGTGAATGCGTCCAGGGTCAGTAGTGCTAACCGATACACCACGAAGGTCCAGATCTGTGAATTTTTTCTGTTATTCGTGTCTTCGTTTTCTTTTAATTTGTTCCCACTGTTTGTGCCGCTTCCCTTAAGCATATAGCAAGTGGGTTTACCATAAGTGGTTAATGTTGCTACTCCTTCCTCGCGCACAGTCCATAAACCTCCTGTATTTTCTATATCGCAACAACCCTCTCTCGCACGTCCAAATCCTACCTTCCGCATGTCACACACTTCACCCACACATGTAGGCACTACTTCCCCAAATGGTTAAATTTTCGCTCACTTCATATCTCTTGATGTCTCTGCACACCCCACCTCTTTTCCACGTTCTTGCACTTATACTTTTTTTTTTTTTCCTGAAACCACAACGAACTTTCACACAGTCGCCACTACCAAGAAATGACCGGAGATCTTACCTGCCGCCCCCTCAGCACCTTCACTTCCAGTAGCCTATCTCTGGCACGCTTGTCAGTTAGCACATGATCCAGTAATGCCCGTTGACCCCTAAATCCACCCACCCACCCACACACACACACATACACATACACACACGTACAGTTGTAAAGGCACAATTTTTTTCAACCAGGTATCTCCAACCACTATTCCTTTCTCAGCACACAACTGGACAAGCTCTTCCCAGTCTTCATTCACTCTGGAGACTCCCATGTCTCCCCAGATATACCCTTAACTGCCACATCACCCACTCCTTCATTCAGGTACCCCAACACCAAGTTTCAATGATCCCTTGGATCAATACAGCCACAGCCCTCACCTCCTTCCAGAAGCTCTCCTTTCTTCTTTTACTCCACTTATTACCTGGGACATCAGCACTAACAATCGCCTCACCTCGCTTACTCCCATTTTACTTCTCACGTCTAACTTGACCTCGCTTCCTTACACACTTCACGACGACTCCTTCATCTGAAGTGCCCCTTCGAACCATTTTATCCCCTTTCCCTACTCAACATAATTTCACTTGGGATCCGAACATCCAGGTTCGTCTCGTCAAACGTTGCATCTACTTCTCCCTTCTCGTCTTGCTCTTATCCCTCACCTGGCCGAACCAAAGCACGTGAAGCGGTCATGGTAAATCATGGCATTGTATGTGAGGCTTGACACACATACCACGAGGCAGTAGTTCATTTGTTCCCGACGCAACGTTTCAAAGGCTGAAGTAATTGGGTGTAAATACGTGTGTGTGTGTGTGTGTGTCCACATAGAGGGCGAGCCTTTGTTGAAATACGGAAAAGGTTGAAGGGAGAAAAGAAATAAGAAATGAGGAAAAAAAAATATTTTGAGGGTTTGGAAGGAAGTGGAAAGTCTGCCGAGTTTAAACGTGGCTAAGGTTAATAGTGAGGACACGGTAGCATCCAGGGTCTCGGTATCAGAAACCAAAGTAGTGTCTGTAGAGAAGGTAAAGAAAACCAACACTATGGCGTAGGGCAAGTCAAGTCTGGAGGTCACACTGGGGGAGAGTTGATAACAGGAGGGTTCCTCTCGAGTCGACTCCGTCTAGTGAGTATACTGTGTTAGCACCTCCAATGATGTGAACATTTTTTCTCCTACAGCAAATATAAACTTTGTTTCCAAATATGGATGACTATTTCTCGTTAAGTATAGTACTCAGGGGTGCTCAAGTGCTTTCTCTGCCTTGAGGTTTTACACTATACCAAGGAAAGAGCGAGACAGTTATCGCAGACTTGTGGGAAAATTCAGCGAGGGTCGACGTCTGAACATGTGGAAGAAATTATTTTCCAAGGATTTAGGAACGTGTATTACTTGCGCATTTCATTTTTTTCTCAGGGTGACTTTTTTTTTTTTTAGCAACCCTTGGCCACATATAATTGTTTCTCTCTTATCAATTGCACACCTTCAGGTCTCGCGCATATGACGTTACGACCATTTGTGGCACGTCGGTTCAACCCTCGGATCGGGTAAATGAGGCCTAAGACCAGGCCATCGCCGAAGGATCGTAGGGTCGTGCTCACGGGTCGCCCCTGACCTGACGCCATCATGCCGTCGACCAGGGCCCCTGAGAGGAATCTTATCAGGGGGTACAAACTTTCTTTCGGGTCCCCTTCCTTCCTCCCCATCTCCATCAGGCATCCTGTTTTTATCCACTGTGGTTTTATGCCTAGAGCTATGAGGCCAAAAAGGGTATGGAAGATGAGAGAGGAGGGGAGTAATGGAGCGCTCTGTTGCTTTTCTGATTTTTCTGACATCCCAGGAAATTCCCGGACCCCCTTTTGGACCCCCGGGCCCGGGTACGATGTACCCCCCCCCCTTAAGAGGCCCACCGTCGACGGTCAATATAATTCGGTAAAGTCTTTGCAAATGTCACTGAAAAAGTTCACCAAATATGTTTAATGTTCACGTGATAAGGTCAGAACACAGGGCGAACTTCCTACTCTGCAGCCTTGCTTTCAGTACAGTCTCGTCGTAGCGACAGTACTCGAGGTCACGCTGGGTCCACTCCTCTATCTCATTTAGATTTTCCTCTGAAGACTTTGAGGTTGGTCTGTTTTTGATAACTTTGCTGCCCCGTAATTCTCCAAGGTCTCATCTCGTGATACTGGCGTACTTTCAACCGTCTCCTTTTAATATAAAAGATCGCATGGTCATATATTGATAACTGTTATCTGAAATGCGCCAGTCACTCTTGCTTCATGAGTGTTGGTGGAAGAAACGCCAGGTTGGGTGTCGAAGATCTCTCAAGTATCGTAAATTTATAAGGTCCAACGTTTCACTCTGTGGCTGAAATCCGATCTTACGGATAAATGGCTCATTGCCTTACCATCTAAACGGGCATCGAGTTTCAGCTTTTCATTATACTAGAATTCTATACGATTTTTCGTTGTTTTATACACACTATTGTCGTGCCATATCTCAAGGAAGCACCCCGGCATCCATTGAAGATTGCCGCTGTAGATATCCACCGGGCACAAAGAATGAACACACGTAATGCAACGTGAAAGTTGAGAGAGTCATGTGGAGGGAAGTGGTGATTAGGGAATGCGGAGGAGTGTCGTGAGAAGGTTATGTGGAGGGACGTGGGAGGGAGTGGTTATTAGGGAGTGCGGAGAAGCTTGGTAGAGGACAGCTTGGAGGGATGAAGGAGGGTTTTGATGAGGTGTGGTGGTATGTGTGGAAGGTGTGGGGAGGACAAGCTATTTTCCCTCCCACAAGAGCGGTGAATATACGGTGCACGTCCAGCCATCCTGAAGGCTGTGGCGTAAAAGAGTATGGAAGTTCCTGGGACTGGGCTTCAGTAATTGACTTACAAGTTAAGCAGAGAGAAATGTTGACAAGTATAAGGTAACACTGAAGGAACTATTTGAACAATTTACATGGGAAGTGGACTGTTTACAAAGACTGTGAACGCTTTATTTACTATGTAAATTGTCGAAATAACTGTGCTGATGTGTTAGTGTGGAAGGGTGCAGAAAGGAGTGGTTAGGAATTAAAGTAGATGAGCGTTTGGTGGGGGGCGTGGTTGGAAGTTCATATGGAGGTGCATCTGTGGCAGGTCGAGGTATTACGTGAGGGGTTTATGGAAGCCTTGCTGAGGTGCTAGCGTAGGGTGTTCCTTGAGAGGTGCGGTAAGTAGGGAGTGACTAGCGTGGTGAGGACCTGAGGGGCGCTGGTGGATGTGGCGAGGACCTGACACGAAGAGGCGCTGGTGGATGAAGTGAGGACCTGACATGATGGGGCGCTGGTGGACGTGGTGACTAATCAGTGTGAGGAGACAGGTGGCGTGGAGGAGTGCCGTGAGCAGCGAGGTGTATAAGAGGAGCGGTTGGTGGCTTAGGAGGGAGTAAGGATGGTGAAGGCATGGCTCCCGGTGTTGGTTGACTTACCGCTAGTGAGGTCGGGGAAGCTGGTCGAGTCGAAGAAGGAGTCGTGTTCTTGGCTGTTCAAGCTCTCGGAGCTGCGGCGTATCACCTCATACTCATAAGCCGACCCGCGCCGCACGTTGAGGCCCGTTTGCGGCCAAAACAACAGGCGGGTGCGGCCACTCCCGCTCTGGTCCTCCTTTGAGGGACTGCCGAGCCGGGAGCTGCTGCGGGAAAGCAGAGGGCCCAGAAGTTTCCGTACCCGGACAAAGCCGCTCCCGCTTGGGGCCAGGTTAGCGCCACTCACGGACAAGTTGCCCCCGCTGATGGATAACTTCTGGGCGGCGAGGTTACCACCGCTTGCCACCCGCAAGATAGGCGGGAGAGAGAGGGGCGCCGCGGTCTCTACACACACATTCTCCGCCAGCGTTCCGCTGCTCCCCGTCCGACGCAGCCCATCCCCACCTGTCTCGATCACACTCAAGCCGCCCACTGTCTTCACGGTCTCGGTCATGTCAGCCTCCGCCTTACTACCCACTCTCGTGCTACCTGCACCACCCCCCCACACGCCGCTGCATCACACTCATGCTGGCTTCCTACAGTAACCAGCAGCCGTATCCCTCAGCCAGTGTGGCCATGTCCACGTTTGTGGCACCGTCACGATACGCGCTTCACTTAGTGGACTCACCAGACCAGTACTAATGAAGATACGGCGTTCGACTGAGCCCCATTCACCTTCTGGTAAGCCTGACAGCACTGGGTCACGTGCCCCCTCACACAGAGGTCAGCAATACACAGAAAGGTCTTAAATTCTGTGTGGTCACCACTGGCGGCTCTGTGGTGTTGGCGGTCGGGAGGATCACTAGTACGACGGAGACACCAGCTGGCGAGTTCCAGTCGTGGAGCAGAGTGGGCGTGGGTTGCCTGAAGCAGCAGGAATTGTGTGGAGGTGATGGCGTGGCGGGAGCGTATGTGTGTGGGGCAGCGGTTTGGTGGGCTGGCCTCAGAACTGGTGTTGTGAACCGCCCTCTACCAGCTTGTCCGTCCCGCACCTCCAGCAGTATCGCCTATCATGACCCCTCTCCTGGGACCCCTGTCTTCCCTTTCCGCTCCCTGAGAACCCCCTCTTCCCCCACCCCCCCCACCTAGCCTTTAAGCCCTCTCCCTGACCACCCTCCCTCCCCATACACGCCACCAGTCACTATCTGCAGTAACTCTGTTAAAACCCTTTCCCAGCCAGACCAATACCTCAGCTTGAAAACTATATATATATATATATATATATATATATATATATATATATATATTTTTTTTTTTTTTTTTTTTTTTTTTTTTTT
>JAYMFT010194279.1:0-11801 GCA_038088735.1 Panulirus argus
ATATATATATATATATATATATATATATATATATATATATATATATATATATATATATATATGCCCACATGTGTGTACACCAGAGAACATAAGAACTTTTACATATATGTATGTATGTAAGTAACGCATGTCGCTTTTCCTCTCACCAGTAACCCTCGTCCGCCACCAGCAGGAGAGTCACTATGTTCTGCGTCACCAGCGTTCTCCTCACCATCATGGTCACCACGAGCCCCTTCGCCCTCCTGGTACATGCCAACCTGCCCCCAGGGTAAGTACGCCGTCCACTGTACATGCATTGCACAGTCTACAGCTGTTGCAAGGCTGGCAACCTCATACTCAGTCTATATAGTACCGTACGGCAGGTGGTTTACTGGGAGAGTCTATCTGTGAGACGTAGGCTGGGAGAGGCTACCTGTGAGAGGTAGGCTGGGAGAGGCTACCTGTGAGAGGTAGGCTGGGAGAGGCTACCTGTGAGAGGTAGGTTGGGAGAGGCTGCCTGTGAGAGGTAGGCTGGGAGAGGCTACCTGTGAAAGGTAGGCAGGGAGAGGCTGGGAGTGTAAGGAATGGCGGCTTCGGGAGGCTGACAGTGAGAGGTAGGCTGTGGGAGAGGCTTCGGCGAGAGGCGTCCGGAGAGAGGCTAGATGGAAGAGGATGCCGTTGGCCTAAATAAAGCCTTGGGACATCCGCTCCAGCGCAAGGTATGGGGCGCCACTTGCAGGGTCAAGCTGTCAAGCTGGTTAGGGTCATTTCAGGGCCACCTGGCTCATTAGGGCCAGCCACCTGGCTGACCCTCAAGCGTGTGGAGCACTGAATGCCATGTTCGCTCACGACTTTGCTCTTACTGGAGCCGTCCTGACCTGGGAGAAAGTATATGACTTGGACGATAGATATTGTGGAGAATAAGTACACTTATGTATTGTAAAATCAAGCCTCTAATCACCCTCACAGTACATTAAGGCAATGATGAAATAATGGTGATAATTAGAGGTTAAATGATGATTAACAGTCAACAGGGCAGGAGTTGAATTTGATCGTCAGTACCACACTCTCTCCCCTTCCCCCATAGGCTTACGGGCGACTCTTGGGGTCAGGAGTACTGTAGGCAAGGGCTCTGCGCCATCATGGCCTCCGACCGGTGGCACTGGTGCTGTGAGCACTACCGCCGCTGCTGCGCCTACGTGGAGTACGTCAGGCCCCACGGTGAGTAACAGCGTACCCTCCCTCCCACGGGTGATTTTTACAGCAGCCCCAGAGGGCGTGTGCAGAACAAAGCCCCTCCTCCTTAGGGTGAATACAGCAGCTCCATGGTTAGGTACAGCATTCCCAAGGGTGAGTATTGCTGCTCCAGGGTGAGTACACAGTTGCCTCTGGGGTGAGGACATACAGCTTCCTTCAGGGTGAGTACAGCAAGCCACAGGGTGAGTACAGCGACCCCTAGGAAAGTTACAGCAGGCCTGGAGTGGTGGTAGTAGTTAGAGTAATAGCGATACTTGTAGTAGTTGTAGTAGTTAATAGTAGTAGCAGTACTAGTAGTAGTAGTAGTAGTAGTTATTAAAGTAGTAGTAGTAGTAGTAGTAGTTAGAAGTAGTAGTAGTTATTAGAATAGTAGTGGTAATAGTATTAGTAGTAGTAGTAGTAGTAGCTGTTGTCGTTGTGGTAATAGTAACAGTAGTAATTTTAAGTCAATCTAACCATCACTGTTGCGTGATCAATGTACATCTCTTCTTTACTGAAGGGTTGATTTAGATTCATTTTTTATGGCGATGGTCGCGCATAACCTGGTACCATCAGACATATTCAAATTTGTTGCCCCTGATTTTTCATCGAAATTATCTTCCTTTAAAAAAATCAAATTCATGTTTTCTTGATGTGATATTTTGAAGCAATTTACTGATATGACTATTCCATCAGATCCGTTCTACTTCGAGAAACACGAAGAAGTTACTAACAAATTTTCGTCAAGGTCTCAGAAGCCCGAAGAAAGTTCCCAGGAGCCCACAAGTACCCAGGAGCCCCCAGCAAGCGCTGAGGAGTTTTCAACCGAAGTAGATCAACCATCAAGGTATAACTGCTAGTTCCAGACACGTACTTACACTAACATGAGGCAGAATGACAATGTCTAGATTTTTGGGGTAAAAAATACCTTGGAGTATTATCTGCAATTTTTGGTATTTTTCTCAGGAAAATAGATTTCCATGTACACCTCAGTATAAGGACTATTTTACACACTGAATACGAATCTTGGGTTGAAATATTGTTTAAGATTCATTAAGGCTTGTAATTAAGTATTAGAATGACAAGATTTTTCAAAAATTTTGTGATAATTCGCTATTTATTTTTTGGGTATCTGTCGTAAGTGAAAGCATTTTGGGACTTTTTTCTGTGATTATTTCAAGTATAGAAGAGTTTCATTGTGGTATATGTCAATTTTCAAACAAAATGTTTTTTGGGGTAAAAATACCCTGAACTATTTCCTGCAATTTTTGGTATTTTTCTCAGGAGAGTAGATTTCCTTGTACACCTCCGTATATGGACTATTTAACACACTGAATACGAATCTGGGGTTGAAATATTGTTTGACATTTAATGAGACTTGTAATTAAGTATTAAGTTAATAAGATTTTTCAAAGATTTTGTGATAATTCTCTTCGTATTTATTGGGTATCTATCTGTAAGGGAAATCATTTTGAGGCTTTTTCTATGATTATTTCTATTATAGAAGATTTTCATTGTTATATATTTCAATTTTCAAGCAAAAAGTTTTCTCAGGAAAATAGATATCCTTGTACACCTCAGTATATGGACTATTTTTCACAATGAATACGAATCTGGGGTTGAAATATTGTTTCAGTTTCAATAAGGCTTGTAATTAAGTATCAGAATGAGATTTTTCAAAGATTTTGTGATAATTCGCTTCGTATCTATTAGGTATCTATCGGTGAGAGAAAGCATTTTGAGAGTTTCTGTGATTATTTCAGGTATAGAGGAGTTACATTATGTTATATTTCAATATTCAAACAAAACGTTTTTCGGGGTAAAAAATATACTGAACTGTTACTTATAATTCCACCTCTTGACTCACTTAACATACTCGGTATTACTGTAACATCCACTCTTTCTTGGAAACCCCACATTATTGGAATAGCTGAATCTCTGTCTAAGAAACTGGGTGTCCTGTTTAGATGTCGTAACTCTTTCTCTTCTGAACAGTTTCTCCGTTTATACAAGGGATTGGTTCGTCTTTGTATGGAGTACTGCTCTCATATTTGGGATGGTTCTAGCTCTGTTTCCTTACTTGACAGAGTTGAGTCGAAAGCGGTCCGTATTATAAACTATACCAGGCTACTTTCCAAACTTGACCCACTTGCCCTACACCGCAATGTTGGTTCACTTTCCTTCTTCTATAGGTATTACTTTGGCTTTTGCTCCCGAGAGCTGGCTGTTTGTATGCCCCCACCACTAGCTAGACCACGCAATACTCGGCAAGCTGCTGCGTCACATGATTATTGTGTGGCTATCGGCAACTCAAGGGTATGCCGTTTTGACAACTGCTCCTTTCCCTACACGTCGAAGCTTTGGAACTCTACCTTCTCCTGTCTTTCCCAATAACTATGACCTCGCTCATTTCAAAAGGCAGATCTTTCACTTTCTCAAAAATTCGTAAATATTTTCCGTCAGCTCATTGCAGAAGTTGCACAGCCTTAATAAATCAGACAAAACCCTCTTTCTACACATGTCAGTTTGCCTCCGCAAACCTTCCCACGCACATTTTGGGTTGCTGTTGAACAGTCTTTCAATTTTATCTCTGTATTTATCTTTACATGCGTCAGTCATATAGTTGATATCCTTCTTTACTAACTCTATAACTTTGTTCTGTTGTTATTTGCCTGTAGTGTTTTCTTCCTATTCAGCAGTTCTTTTCAAGTCTTAAGTATTAAGTAACTCGTATTAAGTAACCAAGGTTTCCTGTTTTGCTTATTTTTTTTAGTATTACCTCTGATTGCTTTATCTCGGCTCTTAACCCAATATACATAATTACCATGTTTTTTCCACACACACACAAACCTGCCTAAGCCAGGCACCCGTTTATTAGACAACCTGGAAAGGAGGATTAACATCTGGGTTGGGTGTGGGCCTACTGCCGCACACAGGATTCGGACCTATGCAGGCCCGACCCATTCTGACTCATGGTGTGCGTTACCTGACTCGGCCTGCTTGAGGTTACTTTACTATAGAAAAATCGTCTTTGGCGAGGCTGCATCATCGTTAGAGTTGATGAAACAAAATCGGTACTGGCTCCTCCATTTGTAAGTCCTAATTCTAGCCCTGGCTAATAGATATATCATTTCTGTAGAATTATAGCTTTGAATGTCGTCGTCTGTAACTTTGCGGGAGGGTTATCTCTGATTATATAATCGGCAGCGTTGGCTAGACGAAAATCAGTGGGTATTTGCCGACAATCAAACAATGGTTAGGACATTATCATCGTCATCTATTATTTCGTTATCTAATCACACCTTCGACATACACGTCGATTCGTTCGTTAATGATGATTGTAAGTAGTTTGATCGTGCGTGAAGTCGCCGTATGTGACTAGTGCATGATTGCATTCGATCCTCTACATAGGCAATAGCCTGACAGTGGAAATTAGTGTACAGTGTTAGTGTCATTACTGTTTTTTACAAGCGAACTGTACGTTATCTGATATAAGTAACTTCGATCGGAAATTCTTGAAGCATATCACGCAGCCGTAGTAATCATCCGATTGTTCCCCAGAGATCATGACTTCGACGGATCCTATGGAATAATCTTCGAATATCTATGGTATTTCGTGATTAAGTACAATAATTTACTATTTATTCAAGATGCCACCTATCATTTACCTGTGTACGCGTTGAGTTTTTGCTTTTCTTTGAGATATCATAATGTTCGATATCCTGAATAGCGTTAGAAGGTCAGTGTTGGCTGACAGTTCAGATGTTCTGAGGACGATGGCTTCGCTGAGCCTTCGTCTTTACCAGAAAACAGACCCAAAGGCAGATTTTGCCGTGTTATTGGAAAACAAGAAGTCCAAGACCAGCCTCCTGTTCCAGGCAGGGACTGTTGCAACACTATGTGAGTGGTTAATGACAAAGGTTACTATTGTAAACTTAAGTTGTATCGGGTACCATAGATGGGTGTATCGAATGTATACAAACGGTGAAAGGCATTATGGATCTTGGTTTCAATTCCTTTAAATGCAGCTTGAGGGTGTAGAGAGAAGTGATTTGAAGCATTGGATCCTCACAGGATCAAAATATTGTTTCATCTATTGTCAGCTGATTTTGAGTTTTGTCCCTCGGACTGATAATGCTTAATATGATACAATCATATGTTGCTGTGTAATGCAGAATGTTCGAGTTATATCACAAGCATATATAGTTTTCATTTAAAAGTTCCAAGCCTCTTTGTGAAGGACGTAATATATATATATATATATATATATATATATATATATATATATATATAAATATATATATATTACGGGGCGTGAGTTTTACACTTACTCTTCCTTTTAACCTTTTTGCGTGTACAGTGCCTTTACTCATAGCCTACACCTCAGCCTGTTTCCTTTAAGTCGCTTCTCTTTGTTAGTATGCTTGTAGATGCTCATAAAGCTCTGTCCATAGGTGAGAAATTTAGGGTAGGTTTTGAAGAATAAAAGCCAATTTCTCTAGCGATGGTAAAGCCCTGTGAGCATACGTTTGATTTTCAACTCCTTCCTTCTCTTCCTGTTTTTGAAAGCCATTTTTTTTAATCTGGACAGTAACAGGTCTAAGGCAGATGCTAAAGATTAGTGAATGAATGCTTGTTGGCGCACTGCATCTCACCATATTAACCTTTATGTTATGCTGGCTTTGTCTATATTTTGGTGGACATAAGGGAAGAATGCTCATGAATTTACTCCATTTAGGTGGTAATATTGTGTCTTAACCCCCATAAAGCAAATACTGTCACAGATGCTTGTAGGGCTTTTCCTTTGGTAGAGAAATAGTCTTTCATTCTTAAAAACATATGTTTTTCTTACCTTACAGTGCTCTATATACTTGTAGGAAAAATAAGATTGACGTTATGAAAAGTTTTGGAAAAGTAAGATTTATATTATGAAGTGTATATCCCACTTTGATTCCTACAATGTAAACTCAGAAGAATGATGTAGTAGCAATTACTTTTTCTCATAGTCTGTATTTTTCAACAGCTCATCCAGAAACGGATGCCATCCGTGGTGATCACTATGGCCGATTGCTGGATGCTTATGCTTGCCTTGGGGTCCTCCAGGTTTGCCCCCGTATGTATTATTTTTTCTTTCATTTTTTTATCAAATTTCAGGAACATGATATTATACTTGCAGCTGAGATTATTAGAACCATCATTTCAAAGGGAATGTATGTTATTTTATCAACTAAATGACATTTGTTAGGTACATAACTGGTAACATTGCTTGTTTCTCTAATTAATCCTTAGTTAAGGTTGTTATGTAATGCGTAATTGTAATATACAGTAAATTTTTGATATTTGCTGAAATAATCTGGCTAATCAGTTTCAGTATGTAGCTTTTTGATATGAAGAGACTTTAATGAATATTGCTGGAGGATATATTCCATCCCCTGAAATTGTTTCCTGATATAGTAAATTGAGTATTTTATGAATATTTTGAAGGAAAGTATAGTTCAGAAATGACCATTGGCCACAAATTATTATAGTAAAGAATTTTTCATCAGTGAAAGTGCTGACGCTTAGATCCTGAAATGGGTATTTAATGATTTGGTGAAGTTTCTGTATGTTCCAAATTGATTAGGAGAAAAAATAGTTTTAAGCAATATTAGGAATTATGGATGTGGTTGCCCAACTGATGCCTTTTTGGAATGAGATAGCCTTACAAGTTTTTTCAAAACTGAGGGCATACCTGATTCCAAGATTTTCCTCTTCAGAAGCCAGAAACTTCATCTTTCAGAACATTTTCCTCCAAGTGGTAATTCAGTAAAAGATGTGCCAGGTAGAATTTAGATTCAGGTTGACCTTCCAGGAGCATGCTCTTATCATCATCCATTGAAGTATTGGTTTATTTCAAGAATTTTATTTGGCTTGGAATGGATTTTGTGCACATGGATAGGTTCTTTGCTTCCTCCAAGAAAAACATTTGTAGACTATGTTTGGCATCGACATTCAGCTGAATACGGGGAGTTCTTTGTCTTGGAGGTGAAAACTTTTGTGATCAACATAGGACTTCCAAGCTTCCCATGCTGACTTTTCCCATTTTCATAAAAAGTAAGACCATGGACTTTTCTTTTTCCAGTGTATGGTAGCTGGAATTAAGATGAAGGTAGGTGCTGAAAGCCACCCGTATGTCTGTTGCTGGGCATATGGTGCACAAGTAGCAAATCTTCCCAATCAAGATGACAGTTACATCAATATCCACAGTGTGAACCAAACATATGACATAAGCCATTCTGTAAGGTATCTTACAAATGAAGTAACATTCTCTTGTCTTCTTTCTCATGGTTACATGTTGGCATGCAGTGGTTGGTTCATCTGATAACAACTCTTTGACCAGATGTAATGACATCTTAGTTGGAAAATCACTGTTTCCTGTCTTTTCAGAAAGTAATACTAACAGCTCTTGCTTGTTAGCTGGGTCATGAAAAAATGTCTTGTCAGTTCCTAGGAACCTTGTTCTGACTGGCAACCTTCCTCTTAATGACTTTGCCTCTTTTCTCCCTCATGGTATCTTTGATGCTGCACTTGAGGTAGGTGTCCCAAACTGCAGCAGCTGTCTTGGAACTCTTCAGCTTCTTCATAATTTAAGGGAGAAAGATATTGGCATAATCTCCAAATTTTGTGATTTCACTTATGGACAGGGAATGCAACACAGCAGTATCCAACAGAAGTATGATGTCAAAGGAACTTGGAGGCTCTGTCGGAATAGTTTCTTCAGAAAAATTAGGTGATTAGACTTCTTTCATAGACATAGTTTTCTTTTGTTAGATAGAGGTAGGATGTATAGATGAATCACATGCTTGAAATAGTTATCCATATCTGCCTCCCTGTGCTGTGCCACAGTGTTAAGTTGGAAGAAAAGTCCATATCAATCTTCAGACTTGAGATCCAATCAGCTTGCTTGGTTTTGAGCTTTGAGTTGTTGGGAGTTCTTGATTAGGTCATGTGTAAAACAAGTACAGTCTGTCAGCACTGACTTTTTGTAGTTGATGTACTGGTCCTTGTCCAGCGTTTGTACATCATGAACGGTGCAGTGAAGAACAGTACATATGTCTAAGGTCAGTAGTTCTGGAGTGTCATCCAGAAAAGTGTTGCCCTTGTCACTGATGGTCTAGACCAGACTCGGATCTTGCTGTTTAGATTTCTTCTAAGTAGTCAGTCCCCCTTCATTTATTTTGGAAAAATCATTCCTCACACTTCATAAGCTGAAGGATATTCCCTAAATCCTGCTGTACCCTAAGACCCCTTCACCATGTCGTCATTTTGCTTCTGGACCTATTCAGTGGGAGTACTTGAGAGTTGGTTTGTAGTTTTGGGAACAACCCAGTGGCCATTATGCTCAAATTCACCCAGAATAGAGAGAGGCAGGCTTACCACATCACAGATGTGAACAAGGATCCAATCAGCACAGTTTTGGAGATCATACCCAAAGAAGCATGGAATTACAGTCCTCACTGATTCCACATATAATGTGATGTTTGCTTCATGATGGGTTCTAAGAAAGATAAGACTAAGGAACTGTAGGTTGAAAATGGTATCCCAGTACTGGAAAGTTGGGCTTTTGTTTATTATGCCTTGTCTCCAAGTGTCTTTTTCTTCCTCAATGTGAGGCTGCTCTTTGTCATCAAAGGCATCTTTCTAAAGCTATGCCATATCCAAACTTCTAACATGGTTTGCATATCTTGCTCTGGTGGAACAATATTTGCAGCAATTTGACCTGTGTGATAATTTTATGTCCTGTCCTTGTTAAGGACCAGAAAATGATTTTTGGGGTTCACTGAGCATGAATTGAATAAGAATCATATTTTACCATGTGAAAACAGTCCCTAAACATTATTTTCATTGATCTATAGAAAAACTAAAATTATTTCATAGAAGGACCACCTGGAAAGAATGATGCTTTTATCCACTCAGTCTCCATTATGCAAAAATCTGATACAAAGCTACCTGGCTATACAACTTACAGGTATACCCAACAGACATATATATCTTTGTAATTTGAACATTCACTTTTGACCCTTTGTTATTATGTACAGGCATCCTATCAGCTCTTCCATAAAGAATTCTGACCAACCAGTCAGGAATGCACACCTTTCTTTAAAAATTCAACTGCATTCCCATTTTCAGTACTTCAGCCACTATGCCACACTTCGTCTTCTGTGAAGCTATTACAACCTCTTCCCTTTTATTAAAACCATTCACCTTGACTTTTGCTGTGCATGCCTCCTCATCCCAGGTACCTCACATATGCCACCCTATCATTTAGCACATTCAAAAATCCTTCAGTAGAATCACTCAGTCTCTTCTTTACCTATTCTTTGCCTATTACTACTTCTCCATCTGCACCCTTCACTGATGCTCCCATTTGTTATCTTGTTCTCTTCTTACTGTTCACCTTCCTTCAAAATATTTCCTTCTTCTCCCTGAAGTTTAGCATTGATCTCTCATGTCATCTTTCATTTACCCTCTATTTCAACCCCTACTCTTTACTCTTAACCTTCTGCCACTTTATCTTGTACATCTGCTAATCACTCTTTTTTTTTTATTTTTAAAAGTTAACTTTTTTATCTCCCCCACTCATAACCCTTTGTAAGATGCCCACATCCCACCTTCCTCTATGATACACTTCACCTGCACTTGTAAGCAATGCTTCACTAATTACCTTCCATTTGTTGCCCACTGGTAAAGTTTATCATTCTATTTTTACCCACACTCTGTCTAGTAGGGTGACTTTATTATGCCCTCTGCCCCATGAATCCATATTCTTGCACAGTTTCAGATTTTCTTCTTGCTGACAATTCCCTCAGATACATACTCCCTCTGTCTTCACCTCTGCATTTGTCCACCTTTTTTTCCCTCTTGCTTAATATTGATTGGTACTGTAGTCATCCTCTATATATTTCAACACTCAAACCATTTCTCTACACTATCATTTTTTCATATGACTTTTTCCATCCTGTAACTGCTGTCACCCTAAGTTCTCACACTGCCAACAGCACTCTTTTTATTTAAATCTTGAAATATATAAGGTACAGTTTATTCATAACTATTACTCTTCCTTTTTTGTTCTAGCATACCCACATTTCGCTTTCATGTCCTGGGGTAGATTGAAGTATGTATTTCAGCAGACACAGTTTACCAACCATTAACTGTATAACCAAATCTTAGTTTTGACTTCATGTTTTCAGAAAACCATCACCCTTACTTCAGTTTAGGTAAACTGTCCCCTTACACACTCTTTCAGCTCTCTTTATAATGCCTTTTACTTTTCCTGATGTTTAGCCTACCAGGTCATTATGATTATCTTTCAGTAGTGTACATACAAACCTCTTTACTGCATACTTTTGTAGTCTTCTTGTATTTGAAAATTTTTTGCCCCTACAGTTCCATGATTATAGACATGATTTGAACATGAATGCCCTTCTTGAACCCTACTTCATTTACATAATCTTTCAACATATCTTGCTTTCTCTTTAGTAACTTAATTCATCTCTAAAGATTTTCTTCCAATACAATTTTGCTCACTTCTTAGTTTATGTCCATTTCCCTTTCATATTAAGAGTTAGAAATAATACCTTTTACTAATTACATTTTAATTTGTTTCTCTTTGTAAATACTATGTCTTATGTTTGAAATTTAAAGAAAGCTTTCATTCAGTCGTAAAGTAGCTGTTTTATCTTTAGTTATGAAATAATGCTCATTATATATAACTTCATAATACTTAGCCAGTAACTTTATCTCTTAACCATTTCACAGGTTAATGTAAAGTTTGTTTCTGGAAGAAGTGCAACTGCTGTCTACATGTGTATTTTGGTTGTGGCAAACTTTCTTTTTAAGTCTTGGAAATTATTTATTTGGTCTTATGTGACTAGATCCTTGAAATTTACCCTGTAGTTTAGGATACAGATTTATCAACATAATTGTTCTCAGATGTGTACTGTATTATGATATTTTGACCTGCCATTGTTCTCTTTTGGCTTTAACTAAGGCATTTTTGTAGCAAGTTGCACTTGTTCCTAGCTCTGAACTTTCAATATGTATTTGTCACCTTGTATCAGTTGATTAATAACCATCCTATTATGATATATAACCATCTTTTGGTAGCCATCGTATTTCCAATCTTGGATCCCCCTGTTGAATACTCATGTAAGTAAAGGGGTTGGTCATCTGATGCTGCAAGGGATTTTGAGCCAGTGTTAGCATTTCTGTAAGACTGAATTTTGAAATTAGGAGGCATTTAGCTCTTTATCTGTGATTAAATAGTATAGATATGCAGATGTTTATGCATAATTTTAATAATTCATTATTTCAGGGATGATATCAGGATAAAAAAGTTCAAATTATCCTGACATAAGCCATTAAGTGAGCCTAATGCTTTCTCATCAAAATTTATTTTTTGAAATAAAGGCTAAGTGGAAATGTTGGTCATTGTCAGTGAATTAACTTTAGTATTTTATGGCATTAGATCTTTTGAATATGATTTAGAGATAATTTGTGTATATATATATATATATATATATATATATATATATATATATATATAT
>JAYMFT010194290.1:0-11801 GCA_038088735.1 Panulirus argus
GAGCAAGTCTAAATATGTACATGTGTATATGTGTATGTATGTATATATGTATATGTTGATATGTATATATAAATGTACGGTGCATATGTGTGCATGTATATATATATATGTGTGTATGAGGGGGGGATGGGTTTTTCTTCGTCTGTTTCCTAGAGCTACCTCGCTGACGCGGGAAACAGCGATCAAGTATAATAAAATAACTAAAAATAAATAAATAAATAAATATATATATATATATATATATATATAGAGAGAGAGAGAGAGAGAGAGAGAGAGAGAGAGAGATGGAAAGGTCTTGGGTTCATTTAGGAGATTGTGGAAGATGTCATTATCTGATCGGACGAGGATGGGTATGTTTGGAGGAATAGTTGTGGTGAGTGTTGTGCTAATGCGAGTCTTGGGCCTCTACTGCAAAAGATTGGAGGAGGATGGACCAGTCAGAAATGGAATACCTGAGGACAGTCTGTGCTGAGGCAGGTTAATTGTGTCAGATGTGGGTGTAAGTTCAGTGTGATTGATACAACTGGCCAAGGGGTAATGAAACGGTTTGGACACAGTGAGAGGAAGAGTGAAGAGAGACTTACAAGGAGGGTATATTTATCAGAGTAGGAGGGAGCGCTCGGGACCGGGAGACGAAAGGATGGAGTGAAAATAAGCTCTGAGGTATCGTGGACTGAACATTCAAGAGCTTGAGAGGCGTGCATGAGATAGGACGAATGAGAACGTTGTAGTACACAAGGGACGACGTATTGTCACTGAGTTCAATCAGAGACTATGAAACGGCCAGGGGAAACTACGGCGTTATATGTGGCTCTTGGCAGTGGGGTTTGATGTTATATACATATATGGTAGCTAGTGTGTGGATGTGAGCGAATGAGGCCATTGTTTGTTAGTTCCGGGTGCTGCCTCGTTGAGGGGGGAAGCGACAAACACACACACACATATATACATATAAAACTTACTGGACTCTGCCTGCATGAGGAGACTTTGGACCTCCGACACTAGAGGAGTCCATCATAATTTTTCTGCCAATGATTAAGGCACAGCCGTGAAGCAGCTAGAGGCCGTTTTACGAGTGGTTCTGGAGTCGTGCAATGACATTGATTAAACCCGTTGTCTTTCCCTGGTTTGGAAGACACACACGCACGTTTATGTGTTTCCTCGTCAACATAAATGACTGCAGTGTTGCGGGTTAGCCATCCACAGTTTGATTTTTCCCTCATGTTCGTTTTAGCCTCCGGTTTCGTGCGTGCTCAGCGTCATCAGGAGCTGAAGGTGTGAGGGTGAGGTGTAGGGCGGCGTGCGGGGCAGGACGGTTTGGGTGCAGGGCTGGGCAGGGCAGCAGTGGACGTTGGAGAGGAAGTACGTCATTCCCCTCCTCGGTCAGTGGACTGGGAGCGCGGAAGTTCTGCCTGATCAAGTTGATGTTCTATTTATTGCCTCTTGTCCACACTTCTGTTAGGTCTCCCTCGCTAGGCAGGTTTTTTGGGGGTTTAGATATATTACGGAAAGATGGCAGCACAGACGTGACTTTCCCCACACACATTTCGCGTCTCGTGAGCCGTTTAACTGCATCGGGAACATCCCGAGTGACAGTTCCAACAAAGGAACACACTGAGGGCAGTTTACTGGCCAGAGGCAGGGAGGAGACGTGCCCAGCAGACTGGTATAAGGCCGCCCACCCCTCCCACTGTACCATCAGAGTGGTGTAGTAGGGCCGCCCAACGCCCCCACGTGATGTTGGCGGGTCATATTGTTGCTGGTATGTAATGTTGATGGTTAGCAATGTTGATCGCTTGTAATGTTGACCGTTCTCGAAATAGCATGAAGGACCATAATGGGAGCCGAGACGAAACGCAAAGGAGGAATGTTTGTGTACGGCCGTATAATGAGGAAAATTCCAATGAAATCTTTTTTTTTTTCCGGCTTACAAGACCTCCGGAAATAGATCCTGCCATGCTTTGTCCTAGATCCATAGCGTGTTTTAAATATATTTGAATATATTTGTGTATGTTATAAGTATGTTTGTGTATGTACCTACAAATGAAAGTAGATAAATAGGTAAGTTTATTGACTGAAAATACACAATTGAGCTAATTTTCTATATGTGTCTGATAACTGTTTATGTGTTCCGAGGAGAGAGTTTTACGGGAGTGTTTCCTGTGGGGCGGGGTGGCGCCAGGAATGGATGAAGACGGGCAAGTACGAATATGTACACTCGCACCAAAAAGTCTCTGCCCCCAGGATCCTATGTATTTGGAAGTGATCACACCTTAGAGATGTGGAGCAACTCGGTATGGTTGATAGGTCTAACTGTGAGCTGCATCCCATAAAGACATGATAATTGCACTATGCAATTTATGTCATAGAAGAGAATGAGGTTAGATAGAATATAACATCATACGTAAAACCGGTGACGATTTGCTGCAATGGTGTTCACAAATTAATGGTAAAAAATACAATGACTTGCAATGTAAGGGTTGAATTGCCAAATAGGACTATAATGCATAATTTGCTGAGCTGAGGTGACGCTGAAGCAGACTCGAAAAAATATGAACCTGACGAATTGGATATTCTGTTAATTTGCAATGAAAGTAACTTCGAATGACTTACTTTGTCATATGATTATACAATGACAGTGATCTTCAAATGCATTTCACCTAGCATCACTCATATGACAGCCAAGCGGTGTTTCTGGTGAGTACACATCGGACGCAATGGTGATACAAAACCTATGGCTTCCTCGTCGTGGTCGAAAGCTCATATAGACGACGGGACAGACCACTCATACTCCCATCCCCGACTCCCCGGGCTGTTCATACCTGCTGCCTTGATTCCGTATTTCTCTCAAACAATTTCGAGGGTATTACACATACTTCACCAGTATTACAGCACATTGCGCTCACAATCAGCGGTAATAATGTGATCCATCTGTTCCAATATATGTATGTTCGTAGTAATTTTTCAATGCAAGTGTCAGCGAGACCTCGGTTACTATGAACTAATGCTGATAATAGCCCATTTTTTTGGTATCATTGTTAATATAGTTTCAACATTGCACTATCATTTTTACAGTTGTGTTACCACCCACAGCTAGTGTAAGAGCAATATCATATTTCCTTTCCAGCCCCACCATGTCCTGCTGTAATTATTAACCGGCAACTAACATTTGTCCACGTCGTCTGGCAGTGCATGGCTGCATGCTTAAGTATCCAGTGTGTCGTGTGGTAAATAAGTTTTGCCTGAACGATGTCAACAGCAGTTATACCCACTGAATGATTGTCATTCGTAAAATTACCTCTATATCAACATCATCATATTACTATCCTGTCGATGATGCACAATGATTCACACATAATTTAAACGATAGAAACGAGTAACTGCACTAACTGGCAGCTATCATCGAGGATAGCAGGCCTACCAACATAGTGATCAGAATTGTTCGTCCATTATTTCTTACTGTATCAACGAGAAAATGGCCAGAGGCTTTTTGGTGCGAGTGTACTTAATTACAGCCAGACGAATATGAAAGAAAGTTATTTCACTCAAGACTTCAAGCCAGGCTAACATTCAGCAAAATATGGTAAGATTGTTATTATTCAACAAGACCATACTATAACATGAAACTAGTCTCAACAGACCATAAGTTCACTTTCATTTGGATCCAGTTTCAGATGCTGGATAATAAGCTCTTCATATTTCAACTTATCATATACGTTAGGCTGGAAGATGGATGTTTGTTGTAATATAATGGCCGCAGCAAAGTATAATAATTGCGGTTGATATTATTACTGCCTGGAAAGGTTGTTTGACAATACCATTACATTGCCGGCTAGTGAATACGTATCTAACCATCTGTCTGAAAATCAAACGTCAAATACTTAAAAGAAAAAAAATAATGTGTGCGATGTTACTGATAGAATCTCCTCTCAGTGGTCAAGAGCCGTTAAATCCCACAGCATATATATGTTTTCCTTATATGGGATCTATTTCATTAAAGATATATCGACTTTTTCCCTCGTCGCCTCCGAAAACTTCTTTAAAGGATGGTTATTTTGGAGTCTGAATTGCCATATTTTCTTTATCAAGAAAATATATGAGAACAGTTTGAAATAAATAGTAAATTTAATTTATTTTTCTAAGTAAATTTCATTTTCATAAATAAATTAAATGAAATTACAAATTTAATGTAGGCAAATTACAGAACCTATATAATCTTGTTGTATTGGTAAAGTATAGTAAATTATTTTTCTATCGGTTTTCCTTGGATAGATTTGATGGTGAAGTTTGATAACAGCGGAATATATTGCCTTAAGAATGTTTGCGTTTTCTGCGTCATATTTCAAACCATTAGTTCTGGACATGATTATCCCAAAAACGGCCGGACCAGGTGCCTTATACACTCTACCCTCATTAATGCACTCGGACTGATATTATCGAACACTTATAAGATTCATATAAGAATATTTAAAGATTGAAATATGAGAGAGCTTATGATGTACTACAGAGATTGCTCACATACGTGTTTGTACATTTTCTTTGCCTCCTTGAATATGTTTGTTACCCAAGAAATTTCCAGATAATTTCATTTTCTATCTTTTTCACAGATAAAGGGTAAACTTATCTCTCCGATCGTAAGTAATGTGGAAAATTTCTGAGGGACGGGTTTATTAGTTTTATGTATTTTTAAGATATTGCTGTCGATGTACGAGTGCGATTGTTTCTTATTATTTAAAAAACGTTAGAGGATATTTGCGTGTAGGAGCAATAACATGAAGTTGATGATTTACTGAACATTTTTCAATCGAATAAAAGGTAAAATGTTATTAGACGCGCTCGACTTTCGCCTATTTATGTTTTGCTTTTGTCTTCATTTGTTGGGACAGATGGAGGGGACAGTTGTTCCTTTGAAGATATTTGGCTGCTTACTGTGGATGGTGGTGAGTGTAGGTATGATGATGGTTCCTTTGTGGTCTAGATTACTGTTGATAGGGGACTGTAATTTCTCATGAGCTAGGATAATGCTGATAACTGTGAGGGAATTTGTGCTGTTCACGATCCTGTTTCTGAAGGTTTAGGCTTTCTTAAGGATGATGAAGACCTTTTTCGCTTCAGTAAAGTCCCACGCCCCTAGAAGACGATGGTGATCATTGTAATTTTTTTTTTTCCTCATTTGTTGGGGATGATGAAAGAGACGTTCTTCGCTTCTCAGAAGTCCCACGATTCATTGAAGGCGATTGGGATATTACTGATATTCGTCAGTAGTACTTTTCTTTGTAATTAATTCCCTTAGATCATGTTTTAGTACCAGTATTCTCATGGGAGCTGAAAGGCGACGGCGTTGGCTTTTTCGCTTCAATTTAAACCAGCGTATGTTATAGTCTCGTGTTGTGCGTGTTGTCCATCTTAGCATCTCCTTCATTTGGGACGTCGTAGGGCACACCCAACGGCTATTAGAGCACAGTGGTGATAATAATTGTTTTAGTTTCAAATTTTTTATCTTGTTTGTTGCGAATGATGAAGGGGACTCTTCTTGTTTCACTGAAGTCCCACGGCTCATAGAAGACTGTGGTGCTGAGCGTGATAACGTCCTTCTTATCATCTCATTTCTTATGTATCGTGAAGGGGACTCTTCTTGTTTCACTGAAGTCCCACGGCTCATAGAAAACTATGGTGATGAGTGTGATAACCTCCTTCTCATCATCTCGTTTCTTATGGATAGTGAAGGGGACTTTTCTTGTTTCTCTGAATTCTCAGGGCTCATAAAAGACAATGGTGATGATTCTGATAGTAGTATCGTTTCGTTGTGTGTTGGGGATAGTGAAGGGGACTTTTCTTGTTTCTCTGAAGTCCCACGGCTTATAGGAGAGGGTGGTGATAACTGTGATGGTAGTATTGTTTTGTCGTGTGGTTGGGATGGTGAAAAGGGATTTTCTTGTTTCAATATTCTATTCTAAATGTTTCTCCTTAATCTTTGTAGATAATGTTTTCTTTGTGATAATAGTATCTTTTCGTCGTGTGGTGTGGATAGTGGAAGGGACTTTTCCAAATTCATTAGTCCCTTTAGCTTTTCCGTTGCTTTTTGTAGATCATATTTCATTTTTGGTAATGTCAGCGATTCATGTGGTGGGGAGTTTTCTTGTTTCTCTGAAGTCCCGCGGCTTATAGAAGACGGTGGTGATAATTGTGATGGTTTTCTTTTTGTTTTCTCGTTTCTTATGGATAGTGAAGTCACATGGCTTCCGAAATACAATGATGACGAGTGTGTTAGTTTCCTCCTTTTCGTCTCTCTTGTTGGAGATGTTGAAGGGGACCTTTTTCGTTTCCTTGAAGGCCTTTGGTCCATAGCTGACATTGGTTGTGATTGTGTAAGGAAAGATGACTGAGATAGTGTTGAGCTCAGCTGTGGAATTAATGGCGCCACCTCTTGTCCTCCTCCGAACAATCTCTGACTTTTCTGAGATGAGATTGTGTGGCACTCGGCAGGATGAATGTACCAAATGGAGCCTGAGGTCGTCGTTGTTTTCTGTACTTCAGATTGAAGTAACCTTACCAGAGAGGAGATGGTGGGTCTAGCCAGAGGATCCCCTTCCTGGGAGCGTTCAATCCACGAATTCAACCACGAGTGGACTTTCTCACCCCTTATGAGTTGTGTAAACAAGCATCCTAAACTGAACACCTCACTCTATTCTGAACACGGTTGGTTGGCTGAGATTTCAGGTGCCACCCAGTGCCTTTGTTCCCATAGCTAATTTTTGGTGTACTTTTGACCCAATTTACAGGCACAATCTAAACCTCCTAGGATGACTTGGTACATATTCCCAATATTGTTCATGTACAAGCTTTCCAGTCGTATTCCATTGTGTGCGAAGCCATGAATCAAGACACTCTAAACAGTGTTACAGACGGAGAGCATAAGTTTGTAGACAGCAGGGAGGTAGAAGCATTTCGTCTTCAAGAAGGTCGGGAGGTCTATACCCGCCGGTTCATAAATTATCTGTTTGGTCGACAAACATATACCATGGCACCTCTGTAGGCCTGGGACGTTACGAAGATGTGCCAGTATGTTTGCCTCATTAACCAATGCTTTCTGCGCCTCATCTTCACCTTCCGTCTGATCATGGGACGAGAAGGTTTTCAAAATGAAAGCCTTATTTTTCAGGTGGAATTGCAACATCGATGTGGAGATGTTCACAACTTCTCCGAGTAGCCCAGTTGCCTTTGAATGCAACATTTTTCTGGTTTTTCTTACAAGTTCGGTCTCATACCTTAAATATAATGTTCATGATGTACTATTTTAGTGAAGTTGGAGGGGCTTTGTGGTGATAAGTGCCTTGAATGTGTCGGCAAAGGTAGTGTTGATTTGATGATGGTTATAGTGATAAAGAACAGTGATGTAGTGACGATTATGGTGATGACAGTGATAAGTATAGCGATTGTAGAGATGAGTAGCTACTGTGATGACCTTAGGAATGCTTGTAGCGATGATTCTTTGTGAACACGATGGCTATGCGAGTGGTTGTAGTGATGATTGGCTGACATGATGACTTTAGAAAAGATTATAGTGATGATGATTGTGATGACTTATAGAGAAGTGGTTCTAGTGATGACCTTATGAATGCTTGAAGTGATGATTCGTTGTTAACACGATGGCTATGGGAGTGGTTGTGGTGATGATTGGCTGCCGTGATGACTTTAGGAAAGACTGTAGTGATCATTGTGATGATGACTGCTAAGGAAATGGTTGTAGATGAGTAGCTGCTGTGATGACCTAATGAATGCTTGTAGTGATGATTCTTTGTTAACGCGATGGGTATGCGAGTGGTTTTAGTGACGATTGGCTGCCATGATGACTACAGAAAAGATTGTAGTGATGATTGTGATGACTCCTAGAGAAATGGTTGTAGTGATGACCTTATGAATACTTGTAGTGATGATCCATTGTGAACACGATGGTTATGCGAGTGGTTGTAGTGATGATTGGCTGCCATGACGACTTTAGGAAAGATTGTAGTAATGATTGTGATGACTCAAAGTAGCTGTAGTGATGACCTCATGAATGCTTGTAGTGATGATTCGTTGTGAACAAGATGAGTATGCGAGTGGTTGCTGTGATGATTTGCTGCCATGATGACTTTAGGAAAGATTGTAATGCTTATTTTGATGATGACTGCTAGAGAAGTGATTGTAGTGATGAGTAGCTGCTGTGATGACCTTAGGAATGCTTGTAGTGATGATTTGTTGTGAACATGATGGCTATAGAAGTGGTTGTAGTGATGATTGGCTGCCATGCTGACTTTAGGAGAGATTGTAATGATTATTGTGATGATGACTTTTAGAGAAGTGGTTGTGATGAGTAGCTGCTGTGATGACCTTATGATTGCTTTTAGTGATGATTCTTTGTGAACATGATGGCTAGGCTAGTGGTTGTAGTGATTGGCTGCTATGATGACTTTAGGAAAGATTATAGTGTTAATTGTGATGACTCATAGAGAAGTAGTTGTAGTGATGACCTTCTGAATGCTTGTAGTGATGATTCGTTGTGAACAAGATGAGTATGCAAGTGGTTGTTGTGATGATTTGCTGCCATGATGACTTTAGGAAAGATTATAGTGATGATTGTGATGACTCATAGAGAAGTAGTTGCAGTGATGACCTTATGAATGCTTGTAGTGATGATTCGTTGTGAACAAGATGAGTATGCGAGTGGTTGTGGTGATGATTTGCTGCCATGATGACTTTAGGAAAGATTATAGTGCTATTGTTTAAAGGGAAAGGGGATAAAGGTGAGTTTTCAAACTACAGAGGCATAAGTTTGTTGAGTATACCTGGTAAATTGTATGGGAGGATATTGATTGAGAGTGAAAGCATGTACATATTATCATATTGGGGAAGAGCAGTGTGGTTTCAGAGGTGGTAGAGGATATGTAGATCATGTGTTTGCTTTGAAGAATGTGTGTGAGAAATAATTAGAAAAAAAAACAGATGGATTTGTATGTGATAGGGTTGACAGAGATGCTTTTTGGAAGGTCTTAAGAATATATGGTGTGGGAGGTAAGCTGCTAAAAGCAATGAAAAGTTTTTATCAAGAGTGTAAGGCATTTGTACAAGAAGGAAGAGAGGGGAAGTGAGTGGTTCCCAGTGAAGGTCGGTTTGTGGCAGAGATGTGCGATGTCACCATGGTTGTTTAATTTGTTTATGGATGGGGTGGTTAGGGAGGTAAGTGCAAGAGTCTTGGAGAGAGGAGCAAGAATGCAGGCTGTTAGGGATGAGAGGGCCAGGGAAGTGAGTCAGTTGTTGTTCACCGATGATACAGCATTGGTGTCTGATTCGAATGAGAAAGTGCAGAAGTTGGTAACTGAGTTTGGAAAGGTGTGTGAAAGTTGAGAGTAATTGTGAATAAAAGCAAGGTTGTTATAGTGTAGATGTCAAGTATCGGTGCTGCACATTGTAAAACTGCTGGCTGGATTTCAGTTACATTGTACCATGGCAACGTTGCTGCCTCCCCCACGCATGCGCGTGGCGTGGGCTTCCAGTGTCCGCTGATATGTGACGAGTATCGGATGCTTCACGATGCTCTCACGCTCGCCTATCTGTGTATTGTAAATAAATGGGAGTGTTAAGAACTTGCAGTTTCAATTCATCACCCTTCGGTTCCATCACATCCATGGCGCAGTGACAAGTAGCCGCTCCCGTGACAGAGACTTAATCAGCCGGGCCCAACGTTACAGAATTCGAGCAGGGACGCCATTACACAAGTTCACCGCTCACCTCCGACATTGGTTTTCAGAGTGACCCAGGATACTCGCTACAGTGTTTCCAATGCGTTACAGTGTCTCCAGGAGTGCTACAGTGTTTGTGCAGTGCAGTGTTAGAGTGTCAGTGAGTTATAGTGTTATAGTGCAGTGTGGTGTTGCGAGCTGCGAACTCCCTGCTCAAAATTTGGCGCGGCTCAGAGGTTCCGTGCGCGTCCCCTCAAGCGAGCCGCCGTATTGCTCTGGCTGACTAAACCCCGCCCACCAACGCCACAAACGTACGCACGCACAAACCTCCCCTCGCTCGTTGAAACTACCCGCACATCACCAAGATCATTTCATTTCAACTACTCCTGGCGCATTTCTGCATTGACCTGCAGCGAACTGGACATTTCCCTGGCAATATACAGATCCTAAGCTCTCCGAGGATACCCAACGTAACATGGGTCAGCAAGAGGAACAGTCATTTCAGTCCGTGGATCTGAATGGCGCGGATCAGATAGATGACCCACCGGGGGACGACGGATCCACGCATCCCCTCCCAGCTGACGATGATACAGACTACACCATCCCCCCCTCCCTTGACCCCCAACAGCAATAGCAACTGCAATAATGACATACGGCATCTTATACGCTTTCTTCAAGCTTCCAGTTTACAAGAGCAAGCTCGACGGAGACGGGGAGATCAGGCCTTCAGACATCAAATAGAGCAACGGGAACGGGAAGAGCAGACCTTCAGACATCAAGTGGAGCAACGGAGACGGGAAGAGCAGGCCTTCAGACATCAAATGGAGCAGTCACGACAGAACGATAACCAGCTATTTATGGATCTTTTTACATTGCTATCAGGACAGCTGGCTGCACCATTACAGTCTCAGAAATCCCAGCAGCCTGACACCACACCCGCAACTCCTGTCACACCCACTCCCCTCCCCCTGGATCTGCAGTGCATACCACGCTGTCAGAAGCCGCACACGTACATACATACACCAACGATTTCTAGCAAGACTACGGTCCACCCCCCTCCGCCTCTAAAACAAGATGCAACGTATCACCTTTTTCGCCAGTGGAGGCTCCGTTTTGAAGACCATGCAGCCATAGTTGGACTTGACAGGTTGGATCAAACCGCCCAGCTGATCCACCAGAGGACTTGCATCTCCCTGGACGTTCAGCGCCTGCATACGCATACACTGGGCATCCCTCACGACACATCAGTCTCCCTCACAGAGGTGTTGGATGCCCTACAGAAGCACTTTCGCAGCCTCAGAAATGAAGCCTTACGCCGCAGGGGCTTGTTGTCCTGTAAACAACCCGTCTCAAGAGTCTCGCCGACGAAGCTGATTTATGCACTGACAATCCCACTTCCTGCGCTGAACGGCAATTGCAGATGGTAATTTTGATGGGCGTGAGGGACGAAGACTTAACACAACGCCTTATTTCCCTCGAGCCCTCATCCACCCTCGCAGACTTTGTGACCTGCTGCCGCTCTTACGAGTCTACATGAGCGACTGCATCAGACATTGCATCTGCTCCTAGCCAGATCAGCGCAGTATTTTCATACAAGAGGAACCAGCACCTGCAGAAGAAGACTTCTCACCAGTCTGCAGACCAGCGTTCTCATCAGTCTACAGAACAGCGATCAACCAACAGTTCCCCCTGTCAATACTGCTCTCGCAAGCACGACTCCGGACAGTGCCCAGCCACGGGTGCCACCTGTATTAACTGCGAACGTACAGGTCACTGGCCTCGCACCCAGAAATGCCCTGCTAAGGACGCCAAGTGCACTGCCTGCCAGAAACAGGGACACTTCGCTAAGATATGCAGGTCTACCACAACGAATCGAACCAAGTCTCCAGCCTCATCTTCACCCTTAAATGGACCCCGCCCTTCATCATCTACCAAGTCACACACCGGCTGCCGTCTCGTGGGTGCCACCTCAGAGAACGAGACCCCCATACCTGTCACTGCTTCCCTGTCCTTCGGTGACATCTCATCACGTCTCCAGCTAATCCCCGACACAGGTGCAGACATCACAGTGATTGGCAC
>JAYMFT010194301.1:0-11801 GCA_038088735.1 Panulirus argus
ATATATATCAATGATATATATATATATATATATATATATATATATAACAGAAAACTGGTTCTAAGACTGATCCCTGTGGTACTTCACTTATCACGTTTAACCATTCTGAGGCTAAATCACTACTAACTACTCTTTTTTTTTGCGACCTGTCAACCAATATTATAACTAACTTATTACGAAACTATCTAGACTATGTGACTTTGCTTTTGCTAGTAGCCTTTGATGAAGAACTTTATCGAATACTTTTTGAAGACCTAAATAGATAACGTCATTTGCTTTATTCTTACATATACGTTAATTATATCGTAAAAACCAAGCAGCTGTGTCAAACAGGAATATCATAAAAAACCGTGCTGAAAATCAGTCATTAAGGGGTGATTCACTAACACACCCAATATTTTGACCCAAATTATGTTTTCATAAATCAAATAACTACAGAAGTTAAGATCATCTGGTAATAGTTTCCGAGCAGGGATTTATAACTAAGTTCTCACCTCTTTCGTTGTCCTTGGATAGAATCTATCTGGGCTTACCGTTTGTTTACTTACATCCCATCTAATGCCAATAGTATATCTTCGTCTTGTATGTCAATATAGTACAGAATGCATTCCTTTTCTAACAACAGACATGAGTTGTGTCCCCAGTCGTAATACAGATGTAAACAAATCATTTAAGATCTTTGCTATTGATTTGTTGTGTTGAATCAGGTCACCGTTTTATCTAAATAATGGGGCAGTTGAATGGGGGGTGACTCTTGCTCTTAACATAACTATACAACTTCATAGGGTTTCTTTTGTTATTTTTCAGCAATATGCGCCTCATACTGATGTTTGCTTTGACGTATAATTATCAGTTTTCTACAAAAATCGATTTACACAAGCTTGCTGGTAATTGTTCTTCTTCAGTTTCTTACAGGGGGCTTTTTCAGATAAGGGTCACGTCTTTTTATCATTTTTCCAGAATTTTGGCTTCATTTTAGAAAAGGACCGTCTACTACTTATTGACATACACTGTATGTTCCTTTTACTTATTTTGAGAGTTTTAGATAAACTTTTCCAAGCGACACCCATATCGTTTCCACGAACGATATTATCTCTGATTTGCCGGTCAAGAGCAATGCAAAGATCACTAAAAATTGCGTATTTAAGATCTAGTATTTTTCGAAGAAAGAAAAGAAAAAAAAGATGAAGAAAGAAAGAAAGAAAAAAAGAAAGAAAGAAGAAGAAGAAGAAAAAGAAGAAGAAGGAGAGATGACAAGAATAAAAAATCATAGGGATAATACAGTAGAAGCAGCAAGACTGTAAGACATCTCCCCAAGTCCAGGTGTGGAAAGTCTCCTCCGTTCTATCAACAATTTTCTCAGCCCTTATTTTTCACTAACATGGTCATACTTTTCTTACTTATCATTTCATACTTTTATGGAATACGTTTTCATCATATCATTTTTCCAGTTTCTCAACCAATTTATTCAACACGTACTCATATTCCATTGCGCACTTTATAAGCAGTTTTATCAACTAAGATACGACCTATTTTACCCATAATCTCTCAAATCACCTTTTCTTCTGCTGTAAATCCGCCATCCTTTTGTCCTGCTGTTTCCTGACCCATCTACCAAAAGGTCTGGCCTATCTCTTGTAGCACCAGCTTGGGAAAAGGAGGCAGCAGCTGTCAGGGCGCCGACTCACTGCACGCACTGTAAACAGTCACTTGAAAGTGTAAAATCGTTATATGATAAAAGTGCCATGCGTAAATATGGACCACATTCGTTAGGTCCTCTCAAAGAACGTATTAAAAAGGGAAGGCAGTAATTAGAGTTATGGATCAATATGATAAAATTCTGACATGACACAAGCCAGAGTTTACGGAAATTAGACGTCCGTGTACGCGCGTTAACATCATGATTTCTTTGCAGTCAGTTTCTGTGGTAATACAGAAAGTGCAGAGTGATCTTGAGGTTATCATCAGTTATGACATAAATGAATGACAGATCAAAAAACTGTCATGTCAAATGGGACGATAAGTCACTGTATTTCCCAACCATATCTGTATGTGCTGTTATCGACCGGAGCTTCCGATCCACAGCTTTCTTTTGAAGGACTCTGCTCCAAGATCCTCCGGAAAAACAGTCATCCAACTTCATCCAGGTTGAAAATCTTGGTTGCCAGTAACCCCATTGGCACTATCGTCACCAGACACCACCAACCACAGCATCTTCTCCACCACCGTTAACATCACCTGCTCCTCCAAAAATACCTCTGTCAACTCCTTGTCCTTCACCATGTCCATGAACTCATCCACCACAACAACCGTTAACACGACCATCACAACCCCCTCCAACGCCAACAGTACCTTCAAACCACAACCAACAACACCAATACAACCACTAGCCACCACCTCCACATCGACTATCCGCCGAAACCATAACCATGATCCACCAACATCCCTTCTCCATTACCATCTGCATAAAATATACTGTCGCTACCCTTAGCTCTATTGCCACCACCATCACCAACAACCGTTGTCGCAATCAACCATCGCCTCCAAAAAGAGCAACGCCATTTATCACCATCACCACCACAGTCATGACCATTTACCACCAACTTCAGCATGAAATCGCCGCCAACAACATTGTTGCCATTACCAGCATCAGATACACCATTACCAAAATAACCAACATCACAGCTAGCACTTCTGCCACCACCGCCACCACAGCGGCAACGCTTTAACACGTCCACAGACACTGACTATCTCTATCGTGTGTGGTTTACCGATTAACTCAAGCTTCGTACGTGGCTGTAAACTAATATATCTGAAAGGGTCAATCTCCTAACCGCAGAATTTTAATAGCAACATTTTCTTTAAATGATCATAATAACACATTTCAGGCATTACTGGGATCTTCTTGCTGCGGTATGAGGGACTTTAGGAACTTCAGGGATGCTAGTCTGTAATCCTATGCATTAATTTAACTAAACATGGAGTATCATGAAGTAGTGGCGTAAAGAGCCGACAACACAGTTATCCACACCCTCCACTGACACCCAACGCGCTGCCATAAGGAATAATGAAATTATTTACGTGTTCCCAGAATTAATATAAGTCCAGCAACCATAAAGCACTACTTTTAATATAAGGGCAAACTTCACGGACTAAGCCATAATTTACGCTGATATTACTCTTCCGGTGCGTCATGTATATCTCTCAAGCACCACACTCGCCTGTTGCCGGGTAACGTTTAAGTACCACACACCCGAGCTTGGCTGGGTAGCGCTCAAATACCACGTCCGGGCATAGTTGGATAGCGCTAGAGTACCATACCCACACTTGAGACACAACTCAGATTTCGTCTCACTTGCACGAGTTCACCTTCTTATTACCTCGGGTGGTTCAGGATGATTCCCAGCCTGGTAAACATCGCACGCTGGTGAGCGTCCACCCATATCACTCTTCGCCATAACACCGGGTCAGCCTCCAAGAACCGGCGCTGCTCCTGTGTTGTTCTGCACTAAGCACCTGCCCAATGGGCTGAGGAATCATCAGGCGGCTTTGGGCAGTACTTGCACACCTCAGCCAAGAAACAACGGCACGTAGGCACTCCACGCTCAGGCCACGGCGAACACCACTTCTCTCCTCTCTGGAACATACCCGCAGTACCGGGAAACATTTGGGGAAGGACAAAGATTTTCTGGACGCGCTTGGCTCGTCTCGTTGTGATGGATCTTCACGCTTGGTTATGCCCGGACTGGATATATTAAACTCCGGTAATAAAGACCTGCTGGAAATTTCCACGTCTCGGCTTTCGTATTAATGTGCAATGTTTCTATTCTTTTTCTTTTTCGTACTGGCCGATATGGAAAGGACGAAAGTCTGCCCTAATCTTAGCTATCTCGGATGAGACAAAGAGATGCAGTAAGAACTGATTTGAGCTCCTCTGGCATGCGAAGCCTCGACTCTTAAATGTTTTGTAATGTTATGGAAGGAAGGAAAACACAATGGCGGAAGACAATTCCACCGCCTCGTTGTACGAGGTAAGAAGAATAAACCTCAGTGGCCAACCCTCGCATGACTATTCACCACAAAGAAGCTATGGGATACAGCAGGCAGACCCGTGCTGCAGGATAAAATCTAGTGGGCTGGAAGTCAAACAAAGCAGTTAAGAAAGCAAGGAACTTCATAGCCTAATTCAAATCTTTGCCGACGGTGGGCGAAATCACTGTGATCATGTATACTCAAATCACAATGATAGAATCTCAATGTAAGTTGTACAGTTCCTAAAAGCGTCGATCTTTGTAGATTGTATAGATTGGCAGGAAATCTTGGAACTGTCTGGTCTGCTGCACACTGTATCATCACCAGCTGCACCAGTACCATGAACTGTATTTCTACAAAATACAGCTCTCCACCATCACCGCCAATATACTTAACACGAGCACTGTCATCACAAACACCAAAATTCTTCAACATCGTTATAATCAGAGACATCACAAATCTCTTCATCAACTACCTCCCCCTCTTTTTTCATCAATCCCATCATCACAGACACTAATGGTCTCTCCACCATTATTGTGTCTTCTTGCATCGCCAGCTCTATCATCACAAACATCACCAGTTTCTCCACAATCATCGTATGCTTGCACCATCAGCAATAGCATCACAATCACCACTACTCATCTATCACCACCTCTAAACAGCAGCAACAGCACCAACATCAATACTGCTCTCCTCTCGTCACTAAGGCAATTACTACCAGAACTATTATCACAGACACGACTGTCATTTCCATCGACACCCCTATCATCAACACCAGCACAATCACGGCAAACATCATCACTATCGTCACCACTCAACATTTTTATCTTCTTCACTAGTACTGTGATCATTTTCCCATCACAGCCTCCGCCATTACCAGCAACACTAAAAGCACGAACGTGAATTGTCTCCAGCGGTTTATATACTTCCAGTGCACCAACTAACTATTACACGCACAGACTTCTGCAGGAGTTATTTCAGTTGTCGAGGAACGGACAAATTTGTGAAGTGAGAAGAAAAGTAAAGACTGCGAATTTTCACGGCAAAGAAAATATGTCCAGCACGAGTCAGCCGACGATACTTCCGTCTCGTTTTCTTTCTGTTCCACTAGCAAGCCTTGCCTATAGATGGAGGTCCAACAGGAATTTTCTTTTCCATTTCTTTAAGAACGTTTACATCTTTATATGCTTATTTTTAATGACTGGAAGACGAGTATGTTTGACATTTTACCGACGTATTGTAAGAAATTTGCTGGAATTTTCGTTGATTAGCACATGTCGTGTTTCATTTCCGGTCATTCCCTTCCGTCTTGTTCCTCTCAGTTGCGAAAATGCCTCGCTGTTCTTTGATTTACTTCCATTTATCGTCCATTATCGCCCCGCACAATCGCTGTTGGGCATTAATAGCGAGAAAAGAACATGTGAATTTCAACATCGAGCGTCCTACATGTCATCGAAGTCTGTGAGTGACATGACATCGTTTTGTCACGATAAAGAGCAGAAATTAGTACCACAACGTGTTAAATGTTGGAAGTTCATGTGTCTCAAACTAATGTTTATTAGCGATGCTACTGGAAAAATGTCTTCCTTACCCTGTGCAACAGTTACACGACTTCTAGCACTCTGTGACACCACCGAAAACGAGGTGAAAGATGTTCGTTCGATTAAGCCCAAACCAAAGCAAGTCTAACCTAACCCATCGAAGGTTATTTTGGTTTGGGTTACGTTTTGTTTGGATCTAATCTCGTGTATTCCCTGACATTTAAAGCCCTTCGCCACTTCCACGGCTTCAGTTAAGAGTGCTGGATAGGGAAGGGTTAATGAAATGACTTGGATGTCGATGCCCCTTTCTCTCCCCTCACAATGTCTTCATTCCTTGTACCAGGTCAATCGCCCTGTGAGGTCCGCTGGAAGAAAACAGTGATAAAGTGGGACAGTGATATTATTACCCGTCTCCATCATTATCGCCTATCCCATAACCAACATCAATAATACTAACACGCCTGTGTTCTTCACTGCCTCTTCCGTCATCAGCTGCGGTATAGCACCTTCCACTTTCACCACTTCTGTTACCACCTTTCACTATCATTCGACTAGCCGATGCTATCACTGCAGATACCACTACTACATCGTCCAATTACCATTGAGTACCTATAGCAGAACTATCACCTATAACATCACTGTGGTAACGGCTACGTCTACTAGAACCAACGCTGGCAAGAGGGTAAGATTGATATGTTGAAAGAACAAAAGGAACATTAAACGTTGTCGAAAGTGTCATCATCAGAAGCGTAAAATCACACAAGTAGACTAGTGTCATCATAATGTAACCCAAGGCTGCGCTACTTCCAGTTGTAGGGAAGTGTAGACTCCTTTGGAGTAAGATGTTCTTTCAGGAAACTGTACTCCCAATGACACAGTCTTGTTAAATGCGACATTTCACTCGCGGTGTAACCTCGAGCACGTGAAGTCCGGCAAAGAAAAAAAAAACATAGGCAAACATGTAAAACAAAGATATAAATGAAGAGTAAAACAAGATCTTGAAGAAGTGTGTGTAAAAAGAAGTAATGAATGAAAAGTAGAAAGTCGAAATGCAGGTCTTTAACTTTATAGAGGTGCATTACTAGCATGATCATTCATATATATATATATATATATATATATATATATATATATATATATATATATATATATATATAATCACTTCATAGATTGCAACATAACATCGATGTAAATGACGTAAAAAGAGTTCATATGTACAAAGAACATCTCTCCCTCTCTCTCTCTCTCTCTCTCTCTCTCTCTAAGAGGAAATCAAAACTTTTACGAGGTGATCAAGGGGGAAAGCCGGGTATATCCTTTGAGGCTGTTGACCTGCCGGGTTCTCGCGGAATGTTTTCTGTGACATTTTTTAATATTTTAGGAATACCAGGATGAACAAACAGGCATCAAATGTAATGTCTGTCTTCAGGTTCTCACTAACTGGCAGCGAATTTAAGGTGTAGGCTGCTTAGTGATTAATGAGAGAAGTAAATCCTCTAAAGCCTACTTAGCCTTACTGCCTGTCAGTTCAAGTTACTATAGAAATTCTCATTCGGGAATTTCAGAGAAATTGCTGACATGTTGTATCTTCTCAGTGCAATACTTGAGGTACTCTATATGAAGATGATAAGATGTTTAGAATCATGTAATTCCTTGATTCCTTACGTATTAATTCCTTTTATATCTTTTATAGGTTATTTAGGGATGATTACAAAACGACTTGTAAAACAAATAAATGTCATCAATGTTACTTTACTCATCCTTTTAGTCCATGATTTGATCTCATTTGATGCATACTGATACATACAGGAATCTAGATTGCCACGGACCACTCGTTTTTTTTCGAGGCTGTTTGTGATAAAGATAGAGAAAAATAGTGTAAACTCCCCATGTAACTAAGGAGTCGCAAATAATGTCAGTCGTGAACTGGAAGCGAACCTTCTTTGTGGCAGACTGTGTTTTCAGCATAGAGGAGAAACTTTGTAAACAAAAACAAAATGAACGTAAACACAGACACAGCTGCAGATGCATGCTATCTTCAGACTCAAGGAGGAAAGCCATGCGACCTCCATGCCTAACTGGTGGCTTCTTGTACTGTTTAGTAACACCGTCTTTGGCCACCTGTAAGGCGTACGTGGTCGTAGGGGCTTCTTCCCTCCCTGTGTCTGCAGGTAGTGTGCGTCTGAAACTGCGCATCTACTCGCTTGTTCATTTTGCTCTTGCCTGCAAACAAAGCTTTTCTCTTAAGCACTTTGAATCTAACACTCTTCCTGTCAGTCACCAGTATGATCCTTCACAAGGCGAGACCCTCTCGTGCTATCATCTCCTGTGTTATCAATGGCTTGTGATCCTTACCTACATTGTTATCCTTACATGGATAATATATATTTTTCTTCATTTGATTTACCGTTCTGTCCAGATGTAGATACGTTCATGAACTGGGTTGTCTGGGGGCATCAGTGAGAATTCTGTTATGACAGAGACACTTAGAGGCAAATGAATATATTATAGGACACCTTTGTCAGTTTCACCCGTGGCCAGGGAAAAAGAAAGTACATACGGTATTCATGTGACAGGAACAGGTTTCAGAGATGCACATGTTGCACATCAACCCATGAAAACTCAAACTTCTTGCAGGACAGAGAAAAGGAGCAAACGATTTTCGTTGGATACACAAATGTTTGAGTAACATATACAGGCTTATTCGAACAAACAGTAGAATATCTGATATCAATAAATTTTATTTTCTCCAAAGAAACGTCATTGGTTCATTGACTTTGTATTTCCTTTAGATTTAAATGGAGGTTTCTTAACTTCTTTTATTTCATATTCATAGACATGCGTTTTTACGTGCATGTGACATGAGATGGTTACCAGTGTTGCCTCTGCTTTAAGCTAAAGTCGTAAAGAAGTGTTATTCTGGTTTTTTGCAGCTCTCTATATAAAGGTAGTTTTTAATCTTTTATATAATGTATAGTGAGCAACACTAGTCGTTTCCTCTTTTTCATTACTATAATAATGGGAGAAGTTGCAAGTGATAGACACATGCTAATGCATTCGGACCCATTGATAGGCCTAGTGGGATCTGACAGTGGTTCCTCCAGGTTAAACCGCTTATAATGGAAAATATAAACATCATCCGATCCTGAAGAATGTTGGAATATCTCAAGCAAGTTTCAGAGACTGGACCTCTACCTAGACTTCTAAAAGTTGCTTTTGAGGAAGCAACAGGTTCATAGTGATTAGGTGTTTATTCTCAGCTATTCACTGTTCTGGTGACAATGATCTTGCCTTTCTCAACCACTCGGGGAAACGTTCAATTACTTCTGTTAGTGATTGCTTCTCGTTGTTGATTTACGTGTTTTATTTCAGAATCTATGATCCGTTACTTTCAGATGTAATTGAACGTTTCCCCGAGTGGTTAAGACAGCCAAGATCAGTGTCACCAGAATGGTGATTAAAACATTTTTATCTGAACCGTTATTTAGATTTTCTTTGTGATTTCTTAATGAATCAATATACATTTATCCTTTCAGTTTGGCTGCTTGTTTGGTCTTAAGGTCCATCGACTTCTTGTGTCATTAAGGCTGTCAACGTGAAGTTATGAACACCAATCGAATATTACCGAACACTTTCTTCAGGTGTTCAAGATAAGTCTAAGAACATGCACGCTCTCACTGCACACTGAGTGTGTGTTTCCACATGTGACGTGACAGTAATATGGCTGCTTATTTCGTCGTCATATAACATCAGTTTTCCTGTTCTAGGGATGATTGCACGCTGCGGAACTAGAGCGACCGTAGACACGGTATCAAGATGGATCCACAAACTCTTGTCTTCGGTGTCTTCCAGAAGGGTCTGCCTTCCATTATCAAGAGGACACAATGAAGTAAAGGAGAACGCTGCGTCCTCCGTCCCACGAAAGGTGAAAAAAAGATTAACTGTTTTCTCCGGAATGAAGATACCTAAGGCTGGCGGTATCCAGCATGTGTAAACCCATAAGCGAGCACAGCAGGTATGATGGTTGAAACAGAACGTCCAGCAGTTAAAGAGCCACTCGGTCGTTAAGCGTCGATTCTGTTTTATCAGACAAGGAGGAAATTTGTCATTCACAAATGATTACTGCTGTCGTTATTCAAAGCCTTACCTTCTGAATCAGAGAGTTACGAACCACCCATCTGAAACTAAACATCTTGGTCGTATGCGAGTTACACATGATCTTAACACCGGGTCACCCAAAACAGAATATCTACATCTTCACAAAAACCATTAGTGATCCTCCAATCACCATGAATAGCCAGTCACTCCCTCTGCACCCTAGACATCAACCATCCCCATTAGACCATTACTAATGCTAAATCAACATGTCTATGCCCGAAATACAGGTTCCATATTAAAGGCATCAAATATTTACATCTACACTGTCCTGCGCTCACTTCACACAAACAACACCACATTCCTTAACCGATAGTCCTGAGCGCTGCAGGCGTTCCATATATATATATATATATATATATATATATATATGCAATGATGAATATATTTCTTATTGGTTAACGTTTCGATAAACAATTGTTTCACCATCAGAATATAAAAAAGGAACTTAAATCTCAGATAATAAAATGCGGTAAATTCGACGGTAAACTTATCAGATGTTTTACAAAAGCGAGAGAACTTAAGTTAGTCTAAAGAGTGAAAACGAACGAAGGAGTTAGAATAGTCTATCAATAATAATCTCTCTCTCTCTCTCTCTCTCTCTCTCTCTCTCTCTCTCTCTCTCTATCTATCTATCTCAGTATATATAAATCATCTACAGTTCCCAGCACGACATCGCCATCACAAATTCAAAGCAAAAGTAGTTTCCCTTTATGGTAGCCGCTAGTGCTCATAATCTATATCTTTATCTTGTTCTCCAGTGGTTCGGCGGGTATATCCCTTCAGTCTCATTATTTTACGATCCATTACTACCGCCAAATCTCTGGCAATGTGTCAGGTGTTACGATCTATAAGAATTAATCGCGGATCACGTGACACAGAACTTGTAATCACATTTCAGGATCTTTATTATTAGTCAAGTCTTGACGGTTTATGTTTGAAGTACCGGTACGTCAGAACTTGCAATGACGTATGTAACGGTATACATTCGGTAGTACAGCACCATGATTCATATTCAGAAGCAGGAGTCAGGTCTATATGAGTCTGATATAGATATGACCAGACATGAAGGTCGAGAAGGCTCCTGTGCAATACTAGACCGAGTGTGAATCAAGTCTAGATGGCCCTCATTTTGGTCTAGTGTAATATGAGTCAAGTTCAGATGGTCATAAGTCTGTACTAACGAAAAGAGTCAAGGTCTGGTGGCCTCCAGTCAGATCTGAATCGGTTAAGGCGAGATCCAGGAGGTATAAAGGCAGGCATGGTTAGGTATCAGTCAGATGAAGACAGCCATGAGGAAAGTCCAGGTAGCACTGTCTCAGATCCAGGAAACCAGAAGACATTCCAAGCGACGTTTTAAATCAGATGGGGTCGAGTATGAGCGTATTGTGGGTGCTCTGAATCAGGTCTGAGGTTTTCCTGGAAATGATGAGGGAGGTAAAAGGTATTATCTCTCTCATTATACTCGCCAGTGATTCATGGCCTTAAGGCGCTTACAGCGCTCGTTTTAATGTGGATCGACTATCAATTACCTAAGGAAAAAAATGTGATATCCATAATGTGAAAATTGATATTTATGGAAAACCTAATCATGCATCAATAATGAGAAGATTGACTTGCCACGGAAGATTATCTTTCGCATGGCTTTGGGAAAATAAAAAGATACTGAAAAAGGAAAACATGAGAACGAATTAAGATGAATTATGGACGTAGGAAAATGTATGAGAAAATACGTGTACTAAGAAGGATAAGTATATCTTGGCCTCAGGTGTGTTGTTGCTGACTTCTTGCCTTGTGATCTAACGTACCCTTGCACCTAAGCTCTTTCGTCCTCCCGTTACTCATACAGACCAACATATCTAATTCACCCTTTACTCTACCTTTCTCTTTGTATTCCTCTTCATGGCAACCCATTTACTCTATCCTTCTTAAATTACGATACATTATGTGTGTGAATTTTTGAATTTTTTGAATTTGAATTTTTTGAATTTATTTGGTAGCTCAGACTTTATAAAAAGTATGGAGCACAGCTCCTACAGACTTTGACAAGCGAATTCAACAGTATGATTAGTT
>JAYMFT010194312.1:0-11800 GCA_038088735.1 Panulirus argus
AAAAAAAAAAAAAAAAAAAAAAAAAAAAAAGTATATACACCATGGATCGGGATCGAATCCTGGGCAGGGTTCCTGGCAGCCTGGGCCACGCGGAGGTTAAAAGACACACACACTAGACTTCCAGTGTTTATCTGTGTGTCCCAGCCTCATCTCAGTGGGGGCAGAGTGGCTTTAATATGTGTGTGTGTGTGTGTGTGTGTGTGTGTGTGTGTGTGTGTGTGTGTGTCGGTGTGTGTGTGTGTGTCGGTGTGTGTGTGGGTCGGAGTGTGCGTGGGTCGGTGTGTGCGTGGGTCAGTGCGTGCGTGGGTTGGTGTGTGGGTGGGTTGGTGTGTGGGTCAGTCAGTGTGTGGGTGGGTCGGTGTGTGGGTGGGTCGGTGTGTGGATGGGTCAGTGTGTGGGTGGGTCAGTGTGGGTGTGTGGCCGGGTGTGGTTGGGTGTGTGTAATTACCTCATGGTATTGTATGGGGAGAGTTTCATACTCATGGTGGTCCCATCTCTTGAACATTCTCTACTATCTTACAATTTCTTAAGTACATACATGGTGGTCCCATCTCTTGAACATTCTCTACTATCTTACAATTTCTTAAGTACATACATGTATGTTGTCTCCATTAACCATATCCTCAAGCATTCTATTTCATTCATACACCACCCTTATACTACAAAAGTACTTTTTTATATCTTTTTCAACAAGATTTTTGCTTAATTTCATGTCGACTGGCTGTTCTATCCCTACATCTCTTGAAGAACTCTTCACTGTCCACATCACCAATCAAGTCATCCCTCACTCTTCTTTCTTCCATGATGGGTAAATTTAAAGCCTTCAGCCTTTCTCTGTACCTTAGCTCTCTTCATTCTGATACCATCTTTGTTGCCCTCCTCAAAACATTCTCTATTAGCTCATGTTCTTCTCTGGTTGTGGTGACCATAACTAACAAACATATTCTGGTTTTTGCCTTACCTTATGGTAAGAACAGCTTGCTATATGTTTCCTTGTATATAAACATGAAAACTACTCTGATATATGCCTGAACACAGTTTGTCTCCTTCACAATTCTCCTTATGAGGGACTCTGGCAACAGGTTTGGGACAATGTCGACTCCCAAGTCATTCTCACACATAGAATCCTGCAGCTTATTTCCAGCTAGTTAATATTCACGGTGAGGCCTTCTTTCACACTGTCCTATTCTAATTACTTTACACTTTCTTTGATTGAATTTTGTCAACCATGTATCAGAACAAATTTGGTGTCTGTTTAGGTCCCTCTGATGCAAACTAAACTGATTTTCACTTACTTCATGACTTTTGCATTATTTGCAAACATGTTCAGGTAAGAGTCCATACCTTCAGGCAAGTCATTCCCATAGATCAAGATATGCAATGGTCCCAAACAGAACCCTGAGGCACTCCACCGATGACCTCCACCTATTTGGTGAAGGCTCCTTTGTCATGTATCCTTTGTTCCCTCCCACATGACTATCTTCTCCCCATCAGAGGAGTTTCTCCCTTGTTCCTGCCAAACATTCCAGCATTTTAATCAGCCAGCCATGCACTACTGAGTCAAAAGCTTTTTGGGAGAAAAGATATAAACAATCTAACCAGACTTCCCTTTTGTCTAAGACAGATATCACTCTCTTGAAGAGGATTGTTAGACATGAACTACTTTCCCTAAAACTGTTGCTTTTCACTTAGGTAATTTCTCTTCAGTAGAAAGTCATCCATTTGCTTTCTGACCGTCTTCTCCACTATCTTAAAGACTACACATGACAAGGAGACTGGTCTGTAATTCTGTGCTTCTTCCCAGTCTCCTTTCTTATAGGTGGGTATGATGTTTACCTTTTTCCATTCCCTTGTTGCTTTGCCTTTTTCCAAAAAGATCTAGAACAGCAATTCATATAGGTCTGTCTAGTGTGTTTGCACACATCTTCAGCACATGTGGTGAAATTTCATTAGGACCATAAGTCCTGTATGGGTCAAGACTTTTAATATTCTATCAAATCAATGTCTTTTCTATACATATACATCTTAATGTTTACTAAAGCCTCCTCTCAATCCCATCTCAGTAGTGATAAGACCAAGTTTCTTCCACTGTCAAAACATTTTTAAATTCATTATTCAGTTCTTCACAGAACCTTACATAATCCTCAACTATTTTTCCTTCTGAATAACTTAATCTGGAAGTTGCTCTTTAACTGTCAATCTACTTCTGATGAATTTATGGAAAAGTTTTACTTACTTTCACTTGCATTACTATGTGCCCTTTCTAAATTTTCTCTGTTCCTCCTCTCTGATTCTGCCATACCCATTCTTTGCTCTCTTTAACCTTGCACAAGCTGTATCTCTGCCATGCAGATATCAAAACTCTTGCATCTTGACACCCCTGAGGAAACCATTCTTTTCTCTTTCGTAACCTTGCCTCTATATTTGAGGCTGGAGGTACACATGCTCCCAATTCTTCACTGTAAATTTCACTGAACCTTTCACTGCAATACCTTGGTTCCTGGCTGCTTTGTGTGTGTTTGTGTCTAAATTCAAATATGGTAAAAAATGTACATCCGCCTACATCTTATCATTATATGTAAAGTTACCAAATAAAAGATTTTAATAGTCTCCATGTTTCTAAAGTGCTATAAAACAATTATGCAATTATTCACTACATTTAGTACCTTTCTTTCTAATCATGAAGGGTAAAATACTTCCAGGTTTTATTATTGTCTACAATAAAGATTACTGTGGTGTAAATTCCTTGCTAAAGCTCTCCAGCAGTACATCAAGACATATAGCTAGATGAGAATGAACTAATAGTTTGGTCAAATGTTAAAACCCGGAAACATAATAACCATTCACAGACAATAATTTCATGAATTGTACTTCAATCCCTTAAAATGTATAAAACATAGAAATGAGAAAACAGAAAGATAATTCATAAAAGTGCAACTAAACATTAGAAGAATGTCAAGTAGAGAGATGAAGGTTTAAAAAGTTTACAAATGGCATTTGTTAACATCTAAGGTCGGAAACCTCTCCAAAGTGGATCCAACTGTTGGAAATGTTAGTGGTGAGTAGTAGTGCCGCTACAAGCCCTTGACCAAGCTACAGGTGGATTCTGAAGAACAGAAAACACTGTAATTACACAACATATGTGAACACACAGGGGCGGATCCAAAACTGACATGGAAAATTGTAGAGTAGCTAAATGAGGCGAGTTCATCTCTGTTTTCAAAGGGGTTTCATACTGGATACTAAATGAACATTCAAAAAAAGAAAAAGGAAGGGTTACCCACTAATTCATTTATCTATTCTTGACAAGATCCGCCACTGCCACAATATGGAGTAACAACACTGGAAGAATGTTTTAAAAGCCAGGTAATGGCAGTAGTGCCAACACTCCATGGTGGTGCAAGAGAGAAGGTGATTAATGGCCTAGATTTGTTAAACGAAATTTACAAAACTTTGGCGACTTTACCTGAAGTGAACCCTGCGGGTAGAATCCTGGGCCCCTACCCTGCTGTAAAGGCAAGGAGTATTTTGTCATGAGAAACTCTCACATTTGTACATGATGATAAGGTGTGGTTCACTCAAGCACTTTCTAGTATGTAAAAATCAGGTTAAGTTAGATTATTGAAAAGCATAATTTATGACTTACAAATTCTAATTTACATGGTATTATGACTTTCCAGCTTGGATGAACCAACCTTCAGTGCAGCAAAAACCAAAGATCCATGATGAGCTTAGGAGCATCACAAGCCAACACAGCCTTTTATACCAATTAAGGATATAAGAAAAATAAAAAAGTAAATAAAAAATATATCATGCATAATAATCTTCACTAAAATTCTATGAAGCAAAAAAATACTCATTGCTTAATCATACTTAATGTTTTAAGACTGAATCAATGGCAAGATGAAAAATCCTAACTACTGATTACTAACACCAATCTTAATAAATCATAGTTAATCTATCAATAACCAATTTTGCTTGGTAAACATTTAGGAAAATAATTTAGTATTACTCTGGTCATTTTTAACATTCCTAACATGCCACATGTGCTCTGGATTCTTTTTTTATCAACTTTAAAGCACATAAAATAACCATATGAGAAGTGAAATATGTAGTAAGAGGCTGTTCATGCTTAGAAATCATATAGACCTTTTCCAAGTGGAGCACAATTGCTACCTTAAAATTCTGCCTTACGAAAGTAAAACAGTCTAAAAAAGATAACATTTCACTTTGCTTAAGAATGAGAGTGTACAAATACACATTTTCAGCAATGAACTAAATAACACGAAAAAGATATATGTTTTCATTAAGATCACTCCACAATATTCTTACACATACACAAGTATCATTAGAAAAGGTCCACAGTTTATGGGCAAGGAGTATGTCATGACTTCCAAAGAACATCTATATATACCATGTTGTATTTTCCCGCACTGAAAGCAGGGTAACACATGCAGAACTCTCAAACATTTAGACTACTAACAATTCAACATTTTAATAAACATACCTGAAGATAAAAGAACTTTTTCTAATATCACACAATAACTTTATAAAAATTTTGATAACATAAAAATAACCAAAAATATTTCTAAAGATACAAATATGAAATTGATGAAGAGCATAAACTGAATATACAACATAAGTACAGTGATATCACTTTAAATCAACATAATGAATTCAAAATGAGTAAGCTTGGGCTAAAAAAATCGTCAGTCTGATTTTCATTATGAGTATTAAGGGAAAATAATATGATTATAGGAAAAAAGTATGTGGACAAAAATATATTCACCAAAAGATCTTGCATGTTCTAAACCTTAACTACATTGAAGCTTCTATCCTTTCCCACAAGACAAAAGAGAATAAGCAGGCAAGAACTGGGTGTTTCTGCAATATAAAAAGTCAGCTCTGAGCTTGTGAAAAGCTTTTATATGATGAGAGAGTGTCTAATGGTTATACCACACATTCAGAAAAAAACTGGCCTTACTTACGGAATTACTTTCCCAATTTGTGCAACCTACAGTAAATCCCTGTTTGGCTGATCTTACATAGTTCTCTGAACCTATTATATAACTCTTTCCCTTAACATGTTTTATCTTAAAAGAAGCAATACCAAGGCAAAACAGTGGACTGGTGTAAACACTGAACATAAGATCTAAACCTTCATCAAGTAGTCTCATATAAAGCTGTCAGAGCAATATGCCTAACACATATGAGATAAGCATGCACACAACAAATTATGCTATAATCACGCTTAAAAACATGTCCTGAAGAACAACGTGGAAAAAATACCCAAAAAAAGAAAAATGCTGTAATTACCTCCTAAATATGCACCCTCTCCCTACCCTACCTATATCACAGCAATGCATTCCCCTATCTCAACTGTCGATGTTGTTAATCCTAAACTTTGAAAGGTTATTGTAAGGTAAGCCAACCTCTTGGAGGAAGGTGGGCTGGGTACATCTGAGGTGAAGAGTAAATCAGGATTCTAACTTAAAAACATGCTTTTTAGAAGCTTAATGCTAACTCACTGAGCCAGATCCCTCACTTATCCTTACCATGCAGTCATACCACAGAAGCATAAAGGGGACGAAGCTCCATTCAGTGAGAGAAAACCCTATAATGACCAAGTGTAATACAAACACCACCAATTAATCATCTACTTGAGATGACTGTCAAGGAGACTTTTCTAGATCTTGGAGAGGTAAGTTTTCCCAGGGCAGCACTTTTATATAATGAGATAGTGTCGGATGGTTTTACCAGGAATTCAAGAAAAACTAGACTTACTTACAGAATCATTTTCCAAATTTGAGCAGCTGACAGTAAATCCCTGTAAGCTCATCTTATATAGTTCTCTAAACTTAACATTAAACCCTTTCCCTGAAAATGTCTTACCCTAAAGGAAGTAACTTAATACACAACCAAAACAACTGAAGTAAACACTTGAAATGTAATCTAACTTTACCCATCACCCTTTCTCCTAGTCATCCTTACCCATAAAAGCACTTAATAACATCAGCTGATAAGTCATTGCAACCTTCCTTAATGAACCTATGCAAAGATCAGGCCCTTAAATTGAACTTTATATTATAGAGAATTCCATGTTGTTCAAACATCAGATGCTCAAGACCTTAGTGACTCACTAATGTGCAATATGATTCAAACAAAATGGAACTGATTCACAATGGAAATTCCAATGCATTCTTTTGACTTCTCTGGCTGGCTGGAGAACCATCGTTGGATTGACTAGAATGGAATCTTAGTAAAACTTGACCTGTGTAGCAGTCAATTTGTTTGTAATCAATGAGAGAAGACATCAACTAAGTCTTGCCTAAACCGAGAACATTTTATGATGCTCACACACAAATGGATATAAGAGACCCATACATTAAAAATTTGATAAACCATTAATATAACCAAATCCCTCTCTGGAACAATACCTGAACACCACATTCATACACTGTAATCTCAGTCCAGCTGCCAATCTGTTTGCAATGTTTTTACTCTTTTTCTTATTCATATAACAGCTAACATGACATTGGTAAAATCATGCCCTAATTGTGGCCATCTCGAATGAAAGAAAAAGTGAAGAGTATGAGAAATGGAATGTAGAAGAAATTATTTTAAGATCATCTGGTGTTTGTAAACCTGACTCTTTAATAAGACAGAAAGGTTAAAGGAAGAGGAAGGATGAAAGAAAGAAGTCCACAGCTTTGCTGTTCAATGAAAGGAGAAGTTATGAGGATTAATCCTTGTATGGCTGGTTTTCAGAAAGAAACTTGGAGAAGCAGCAATAGTCACGTGCCATGAGTCCATGCCATATAGAATGAGACACAAAAAGACAGCTCATGAAAGCATTTTCTAAAATAACATATGTAGAAGAGAGAGAGAGAGAGCAGGAACATCATGGCAAATGGAAATGAATGGTTGAAGAGTGGCAACAACAGGAGAGTAAATGATGTAGAGGGCTTTTGATTCCATCAGGCTAAGAGGGAGGTGGAAGAAAACACACCCTAGATATGTGAGCAAATCACCATACTGGAGTGAGTATGGAATACCTGCTCACAACAAAAATAATCTTGGCACCAATCCAACATCCCCAATTTATGTGAAGCAGATTTTGTAATGCTCATTGTGTGGAGCTTCAAGGCCAAAGCAGAGGTTTTAGTAAACCCAATGAGTTTTAATTCTTGCAAGGCTGAACTATAGTGTTCTGAGATTTAGTAACATGTTTAAGTTCTGGAAGGGTTGAACTGTGGTGTTTTGAAATTTAGCAGAAGAAAATGAGCGAAATTTAGAAGACATAGGTAAAAATTGCATTTCTCCACCACTGAATTCAACCAGGTTACAGTTTCTTCATTCAAAGAATCTGCAAAAGTCTAATTCAAGAGGTGAAATATCTTCAGTGCAAAGAAACAAGAGCAGTACTGGAGTTAGAAGGTAGGAAAACAATGGAAAATTTGCTGAAGGGATTCATCAGCAAAAGAGTGAACAGGGTTAGAGGCCAAAGAAAGGGAATCATTTATGAAGAGATGAAAGAAGGCAGGCAACAGAAAAGAACCCTAAGAGATATCACCTTTAACAAAATAGGTGGGAGAAGTCACTCCATCAACAACTACCACACTGGAATAACAAGACTTAGGACAGAACATCTACCATAATACACTGGGATATTTTTACTTGGGATGCTGATAAAAACATATTTCTTGAAAATTAAATGAAATACAGAATGAGTTTAAGAATGAACCATCCTCTTTCCATTAAGCCTTGAGATCACTAACATGCTTGAAAACAAAAGTCCTGGTGTACATTTTGTCATGAGGTTGGGGGCCAAATCATTAACATGGTGGAATTCTTTGAACCATGATATATTCATTCCAATATGAGTAGTAAATAAAATCATTAACTTTAAGTTGTCAACCCATTCATTTGTACTACCACACTGAAGTCAAAGATTTGCTTTAAATAATCATATAGACTTTATATCACTAACTTCATCTGAATTACTAATGATCCAGTTGATCTGCTGATTTCTTCAATACTGATTATGGCATCGTCTCTATCATTTCCTAAGGTTCATAGTTACAATACATCCCGAACAAGAGCTAAGACTAAACTGTACCTTTTTGTAACTCCATGGGGAAGGTGCTTGGAGTGAGGCTTCCCTCTCAAGGGGATGTGCTTCATTTCTTCTTCCATTAGCACAAGATGCTGAAGAGAAATGTGAGGGAAAGCGCAAGATCAACGATCAAGGTAGTGTCTACCTTTGGAAATGTGCTTGTACTTCCATGACACAGGCCAGGCAGGCCATTGGGAAGATGAGTGACTCCACAACTGATGAAAGGACCTACAGAATGGTGCTAAGAAGGGAAGACTAACTTAGAAGTAGTGGGAGGCAGGTTTCTTGGTGGACAAGAAGAAAAATTTAAATATTTCCCTTCACCCGTTTGCCCTGTGCCACAATGCTGGTTCACTTTCTCCCTTCTCTTTTTTGCTCCCGAGAGCTGGCTGCTTGTGTGCCCCCACTACAAGCCAGACCACGAAATACCTAGCAAGCCACGATGTCAACATTACTGTGTGGCCATTGCCAACACAAGGGTGGACGTTTTGATAACTGTTTCTTTCCCTACACCTCAAAGCTTTGGAACTCTCTACCCTATCATATCTTTCCCAATAACTATGACCTAGCATATTTCAAAAGACAGGTTTTTCAATTCCTCCAAAATTCATAAATATTTTCCCTTGTCTCTTCTTCTTTTTCATTAACATTTCTATACATCAATTATGGCCTGGCCCTGAAGTGGACTTTTGGCTGTGACAGGAGCCATAGAGAGAGAGAGTGAGAGAGGAGCCTCAGTTTGGGGAAGCTCAGGCAATCTCACCAGTGGGTTCTGTGAATGTTCAGCTGCTTAAAAGAAAAAGAGAAACTGGAGAGGGAATCTACTAAAAAAAGAAATGACATGAAAGAGAGGCTATGAGGCAAATGGAAATGGATTCATTTCCCTCATGACTCTTGGACTCAAGCAGCTCAGATAATAGTTCCAATTGTTCAAATGTTTAGTAACTTCAACGCTGGATTCCATGGATACTTAGCTACCTAAAAACAAGATGAGGAAAATGAACAGAAAAAGCTATTGAGAAGAAATGCCTTGAAAGAGAGACTGAGGCATATGGAGATGCAAGTGTCTCCCTCAAGACTCCTGGAATTAAGCAGCTATAATAAAGATACCAATAGCTCACACAAAACTCTCTCTCTCTTAAGCAACCAAATAATGTTGTGACTCTAGAAGTCATGTCTGCACTGGGCACAACTTAACTATCAGACTGAAATCTGTCTGTACACTAGCATCTTCAACCAAAGCCCCGTGGCATAACTCGATGGGGCTGTACCTCAAAAGATGAACCATCAGGCGCTGGCACATGTCCAGTAGAAAGCAGCAGATTGAGGAACTCAAGAAAGAGTTCATCCCAGTTGTTTTGATCATGGTGCACCAGGACACATAGCCACTGGATGATATCTCAGAAAAACTAAAGAAGGTACAATGGCTTCTAGTCCTGGTGTCAGTCATCAGCTTTGGGCAACTAAGGAGGTGTAGCAAGGGCGTATGACAAGGTGGCCTGAATATGCGTTTAAATATGCCAAATCTGTAGGTACCTGGGAGTGAATGGATGCATGGGCATTGAAGTGGAGGAGGGGGGGGGGGGTAAGGTCCTGGGTGCTCTAAAAAGTATGTGGAGGGAGAAGTCACAGTCTGTTAGTACAAATATGAGCATGTTTGAAGAAACAAAAGAGGGTGGGCATGCTGGAAACAAAATGCATGAGAACAATATGTGGTGAGCAGCTGGTTGACAGTATAAACCAAGGTGTGACAGTATGTGCAGTCCAATTAGCAGGGTTGACCTCGGTGTTCTAAAACTATGAGGATGAGAAAAATATACATGTCAGAAGTATAGGGAAGAAGAGGGAGTACCTTCTACCTACCTACAAAAAACTTTGATGAGAATTTGCCATAACAGAGGTGCTAGTATGTATAATTCAACCTACATCTTGCTTAATGAATATCATCATCTCTCTCCACTGCCACACTTCTCCAATAATTGTCAATCCGAGGTTCATCAGGCACTGACTTCAGCTATATATCTAGTCTTCTTATAAAAGTCTGTGTGGATGCTTCTGTTCTGTTTCTTATTTACCCTAGTACTGCATTTAGTAATCTTTCTAATTTTTTTCCTGGACTCTCATATATTTTTGTCCATTATCTTCCTGGCATACTCCAGGCTTGATAGTTCTATATCTTCCCTTCTGATGTGCTTTCAAATCCATGACATAGCTTCTTGATACCCTCCACATCCTGTCATGCATATATCTACATGTGCCTTTCCCTTCTTTCTGAGTTATACAAACTGAGATCTTTCAGCCTCTAATGGTAGTTCATTTTTTCCATTCCATCAATTTTGTTTGAGAAATGCTTCTAAATTCTCTAGAGCTGCTTCATTTCCATTTGTTTGACTGGTGACCCCACAATACAAGATTTCTCAATTCTTTTTCTTACATGTACAGCAAAACAAACATTTTTCATCATTAGCCTTTAGTCTCTTGCACTGAAAGTTCTCATAATCACATTGCTAATTATTTCATCTGATGGTATTATTGTTCTGATGTACTCTTTAAATTCTAGATTCTAATGTATAACTCATAGATCCTAGATGTTTTCTTCACTCTCTTTGTATTTCCCCTCCACATACAGATGTTAATCATTCCATTACTTGTTCAAATTTCTCTTCTTTAAAGTCCATTAGTTTCTCTTTTGCTCATTTACAGATTATGCTCTAATCTTTTTACAGCTTTTTATCATCTGTTTCCTATCCTATTGCCTGACTTTCTTAGTCATCCCTAATTCACCTGACCATACTCTCCTTCACTTTCTTACATCTGAAATCATTATTCCATACAGTTTTTGAGGCTTGGATCATTCCTTGTGGTAATCTTAAGAGAACATTCTCTACTTCTGACATGATTCCATTTGCTTATACTTTATATCAATTACTGTATTACTGTAACTATTTATCACTTAATGATCAACTTAATGTTCAATCAAGCTCATAATGTATGAAACATACCACCAAATCTGTAAACATCCCTGTATATCTGCCACCATGGCCATCTAAATGTATCTCACCTATATGCACTTCCAAAGTGTGGAAATATCCAGCTCCCCCTAATCTCAAGCTCTTGTATAATTGCTTAACTAGTAACTATTATGGCCCCCCAGTTCTATAATAATTGTAATACCTCAACTGTGTTTCTTCAGCCAAAAGGCTGCTAACATTTATCCATTTTTCATTTTCTATCAGTCAGAAACTCTTTGATTAATTTCCGTAGTTTACCTTTATGTTTTGTTGTCACTTTTTTGAAAAAAAAAAAAAAAATAGTTTAGTGTCAAATGCTTTATCAGAGTCTAAAAACAATGTCCATTCCCTTTCCCTGCAACATCATTTCATATATATATCACTGTATCAAATATGAAGTTCTGTTTGTGTGTTTTGCCTGCTGGCTTCAGTTCATGAAACTGTTTTGATCATATGTTCTAGAGTATTTTTCTAATAACATTTTCAAGCAATATGATCACATGAGATGTTAAGCTAACTGATATATACTGTTTCAGAATCAGTTTAGATCTTCCTCTGTGCAGTGGTGTTGTATATGCCATATTATGTATATATTCTACACCTTCTCATGTCTTTCCCAATAACTATGACCTGGCTCATTTCAAGAGACATGTTTTTCACTTTCTCAAAAATT
>JAYMFT010194323.1:0-11800 GCA_038088735.1 Panulirus argus
ATATATATATATATATATATATATTCAAACGAAACCGGGTATGAAAAATTCCTAGAAATTTATCATACAAAAAAATCATATACAAAGCGAGCGGAGCAGGAAGAGAAATCCCTGGGCTAAAACTCCTTCAAGCACAACAAAGACTGCAGGTGATGTTCCAACAATGGCGTGGGGGAAGGTCGCGGATTTACACCAATACTTTCTTCCGAGAGGGAAAACAAGGCGGCGGCAAGAGTTGAAAACTTGCCGTCATATAAATTCCAGCCAGAACAATAAAGACTTGCTGGCGGTCTCCAAACAACAACGATAAGACCGGGGGAGAGATATTTATTTAAAAACCGACTCCTCGCCACGAAATTGGTTCGCTGGCATCCGTCTGCGCGCGCGCGCGCCCGCTGTCTCGAACTCCCAAGGCGTCTTCGCTGGCAATGTTCGCAACAATAACAACACCAGCAAGGGAGCAACGTGGAAAAGGCATGAAACATCCTCTTATAGGAGACCATGGCTGTAGGAGCGTAATCAGTGAATTTACGGGCTCGAGAGAGTGAAGTTTATCGGCCATGAAGAGCGAGCGAAGCCTCTTTATTGCCATAACCGTTATCAAAGTTCTGTGAGCGCACAGGAGAGCCTGCCGTTCTATATAACTGAAAACTTACAAAACTTACGGTCGCAAACTGCAAACTTGTTGCCACATAAGTTCCAAACAGTTCTAAAGTGTTAGGTAATGGCGCGTTTCCTCTTCCACCATCTTTCTTTGCTTAATTTCACGTCCCATCCCAAATAGTTCTGGGAAACTGAGCAATATTTTGGATCACACACACACACACACAACACAGGAACACGGCTGCTGCCTGCCTGCCTTCCACGGCAGGGACTCCGCGTAGACAAACTCGCAAACTAATCCTTGGCCGGGTCCATTACCAAGATGAGGTGTATCTCCGCATATCAAGACCCCCTTTCAAGAGTTGGTGAAGGAGAGGGAAATGAAACAGACTAGGATGGTATGCTGGGTGTTGGGGAGGTTGGGGGGGAGGGGGAAGCCTATCATCCCCCAACCCCTCCCCTGCCATGATGTTTCGTACCTCCGGTTGTCAGGGAATGTTTTAATGTGATTAAATTCTGGGGAAATAATAAACGTTCTTGGTAACACCAGGACTCTTCCTGAGACAGAGGTCCTGGGGTCTATCTATCTATCTATCTATCTATCTATATCTATATCTATATATATATATATATATACACTACCCACGACCTTAATCAAAGTCAGGTCATAGATCACGCTACCATACCCAAGGGGTCGTACCGTCGTCTTCAGGAGAGTCGTACCCCTCGTCCTCGGAGGGGTCGTCCCCTTGGTGCTCCCGGTGTGTGTGTGTGTGTGTGTGTGTGTCATATGAATTCATCGTTGCCTCCAGCCTTAAACCAGAAGGTAAATGTGGAACATCGGATGCGGCCCGGATCCCAACTAACATTTTCCATCACTCTGTTAAAAACAATGTACACACACACATAAACCTTAAAAAAAAGAGACAAAAAAAAAAAAAAAAAAAAAGTGGCCTTTTTTAAACAAAAATTCTTCCTGTTTTACGCTGCTGACCTTTAGAGAAAGAGGGAGGCTTTAACAGGCATTCACTAGACACTAAGTAATGTGGGTGGAGGGAGAGAAAGGTCAGAAGTCATTACGAACCGAAATACATAAACGCGAATAAATCCTCTATATCCACGGACACTAAATGTATTTTAATTATATACACGCACGTAACGTCTACATCATAAGCGAAGGAAAAAAAAAAAGGGAACAATTTTCTAAAATTCAGAACACATTCATCTGTCGAAGTAACTGGGGTCTCTTGAGTAGACCATCTTTAATAACAACTGGACTGTTATTCCTTTAAAGGGTCACTGTTGATGCATCTCTCTCTCTCTCTCTCTCTCTCTCTCTCTCTCTCTATCTATCTATCTATCATATGCAGTCTTTTGATTTCTCATTTCTATCTATAATCATAAGGACGACCATCACGTGTGGTACAGAGGTGGAAATGTTGTTATGCACAAGAGAAACGTCTTGGTCTGCATCCTTCCTTCTGAGCATCGTAGGTACGACCTTTTGAGAGATACAACTCCACGATACGACCTGGACACGACTGTACGACTCTCGAGTACGACGACCCAAGTGGTCAGTGCCGTCTTATTCAAATCGTAACAGTGTCGAATCAGCGTAATTAATTAATACCTCCAGAGCCTGATGATGGAGTGTTAATCAGTCGGTCTGTCATTAGGGAGGACGCCACTGATTGGGTGATTAGTAAGGCCGCTAATGATCAATGTTTAAGGACCCGAGAATCGGTCCAGGTATGTGAACTCGTGTGCTGCACTTGACCTTGTTGGAAATGGACGATATTGTTTGATATTTTCACCCTTTAAAACTATCTCTCTGTGTGGGAATATGTGTGTGTGTGTGTGTGTGTATACGTATATATGTGCTTGTTCATCTGTATATCAGTTCACTGTTTCCCGTGAAACGAGGTAGCGCCAGGAACAAAGAACGGCCACATCCGATCACATCAATTCTCTAGTTGTCATGTATAATGCACTGAATCTAGCTAGAGTCTCATTTCTACAGCCAAGCCCAACAGACCTTTTTTCCGTTTCTCCGGAAGCGCTTCATATGCCCTGGTTCAGTCCAAAGACAGCCCGTCGCCTCCTGTATACTACATCGGTCCAATTCGCTTTATCCCATGCACGCTTCACACCCTCCTGCATGTTCAGGCCCCGAACCTTCAAAGCATCACTCACTTCAACCTTCCACCTCCTCCTCTGTTTCCCTTTTCCTTGTTCCCTCCACTACCGACATGTATGCCCTCTTAGTCATCTTCTCCTCACTCATCCTCTCCATATGTCCAAACCATTTCAGAACACCCTCTTCAACTCCCTCTACCGACCTCCTCTTGTTACTACTGCACCTCTCTTTTTACCCTATCATTTCTTACTCAATCGACCCTCCTCACGCCACATCCTGTCTTCGACTATTTCCAACACATCCACCCTCTTCAGTACTTTATCATCTACGGACCCCACCTCAGATCCGTATATAACCGTCGGGACTGCTATGCCATCAAACATACCCACCTTTGTTCTAAAAGAGTGACCTCTTTATTCCACACACACACACGCCTCAATCACTGCATCAACAACAACGATTAAGTTTCGTTAACAAGAATGACATTCATCAATTCGGGGTCAAAGACGCTTAGCCTGAGGGTCACGCAATTGACCTTCCCGCTTTATTTGGATTGACCCCTCTAGGGTTCGTCGTCCGTTGACCCACGGTGACCTCTGCTTCTTCTTCTTTCCTACGACTGGAAATTGCGGAAATCTTTTCACTCGTGCACCCAGATGAAGAGCTGTGCTTGTATAGTCCGCCATCGTATAAAGGACTTAGAGGTCAAGTGCTTTGAAAAGCGTTGAGGATCTGGAGGGGACTGGAAGGGTCAGAGTCCCAAATAGTGATCGCCAGATTCCGCCGTGTTTGCGAGGTGAGTCCGCCAGCTGACTTGACTCGCCTATTTGTGGACTCATGAATAAATGCTGAGGTCCTGGGATCTGGCGCCGGAGGCCAGGGTCACTTGAAGAGAGAGAGAGAGAGAGAGAGAGAGAGAGAGAGAGAGAGAGACTGCCTTTATGCACTCAGACTCCAATGGCATCCATCACTGTAAATTCTCTTTGAAGTCGATCCACACTTAACGACTTAACATTGCCCAGAAATAATTTCATAAAAGAGAGATAGAGAGAGAGAGAGAGGGGGGGGGGAGAGAGGGAGGAAATGGGGGAAAGAAGCAAAACAAAATACCTAAAACGAATGAACAAACAATTCGAAAGATATTTTCGCTCCTGTTGCCAAAAGAGGCGCGATGGGACGCGGAGAATGTCTTTGTGCTAATGGGAACAGACGACCAAAGGACACTGTCTCCTCCCTGCGACGTACAGAAACAGGCGAAGGATAACGTGAAAGAGACTTTGGGGGAAAGATAGATGGCCAATATATATCTTTTAGATGTGGGGGGAAAAATCCCTAGGTAGTAAATCCCAATGTTTTTTTTTTCACGGGATTATTTTTTTTTTCTTTATTAGGGTAGAGGGGATTTACTGGATATTCGTTAAGTGTGGAGGATTTATTGGGTATTCACAAAGGAAGAGGATTTATTGATATATATATATATATATATATAAGGGAGAGAAAAGAGAAGTTAAAAGACAAAGTAAATCAATAAATCGAGGAGAAAAGCGGATTAAAACGAAACCTCCAAGAAGCACCTTAACAAGCGGAAAGGAAAGCGGATATCAGTGTATCTTGCACTGAAGACGGAGGGGGTGTGCGAGGCCGGAGTCATGCTGGCGCCTTGTTATCTCGGGGATGGAATTAGCGAGCCCACCAGGAGGAAACTGGGATCCAATTACGGCCCGGGAAAAAAAAAAATAGGAAGAAGTAGTACTCTGGGCTTGAAAGGGCCAATTTTGACTAAATAAACCTTTGTTTTTTATGTTAAGACACTGAAATACCGCGCGTGTCTGTAGTCTTGACTATTTTTTCTTGAAAAGAAAAAGATTGATTTCTTTAACTATCTCATTGTACGTCATGGCCTCCATGATATATATATATATATATATATATATATATATATATATATATATATAAGACTCTGGAGTCCATATGTTGTTCTGGCACACCAATAATTGCTGTAATTAAGCTCAGAAACAAGTACAGTAATGTTTTAACATATTTCACAATAATTATTCGCTACCTGTCAGCCCTAAAGAAGCCTTTCGCAATATTCTAGGTTAATGATGAGGTAAGGGAAGCCTTTCATTACGTTATATTAAAATTCTTAAATACTCTGTATATATTTTGGGGCTTCAAAATAACTAACACCCTGAACTATTCATCCGAATTTGAGCCATTTTCCTAAAAAATAATAAACATATTTGCTTCAAAAAAATTTCGGCACCTTTCATGATTTCTACGTTGAATTATATTCTCCTCTCTGCAAATGATGTTTTGTGATTATTACGTCCTGTTAATGAGGTCTGATATGATTACATGTTCAGATGACTGGTAAATCATTTGCTATCTGTCGGATCGAGGACACACCGATAAAAAAAGGCTATACTGATAATATATATATATGTGTGTGTGTGTGTGTGTGTGTGCGTGTGTGACAAGTGCCCTAGTCATCAAAGAGGGTCTTCACTACAGCAAGCCTTGAAAAAAAAAATCGGGGAGGGGAGAGGATAAAGAGGGGAGGAATGGCGTAAAGAAAGACAAAAGGATATTGTGTGCAGAGGAGGAGGAGAAGAGAAGAACGTGTGAAAAGTACAAACGATATAACATAGAGGGGTTGTATGCAACAGACGTGGGCAGAACATCTTTTTGGTTAACTTAGTAAGGATTTATGCTGTGTGAGAGGAGCCTGATGGGATTTGACTGGTCTAGACCCCGTTGCTCATGGATGTGAGACGAAGGGTATTCGATGGACGGACGGACACACGTATATACACCACAGGTGTTGGATTCGAACCGTGGACAGGGCTCCCGGATACCCCCGGCCACACGGAGGTTTAAAAGATGCAGACGCTTGAAATACACTTTATTTCAAGCCGAGGTAGCCAAGAGCCCTGTCCGGGGTTCGAATCCGACCCACAACGTATAAACACCAAAGAATCATATAAAGAAAATAATGTAGCATACAATGGTCTATCAAAATCCTACGTAAAATTCTTAATTATTTATCCCAAAAAAGGGCAATTACAGTCTAAGCCTGTACTGTTAGCCATGCAAAAAAATACAGCTGGATTTCCTCAATGTATGAAAGCAAAAGCTGGAGATGCCGAGGTCATAGATTGTGTCACTGGCAGAGCCTGGGAGAGAGGAGCACTTCCCAACACCCCCAGGAGCTGGGGAAGGCTCGTTAGCTCTCTTCTTTAGGTGAGGACTTCTCGTCCTAATTATAAACTATCTTGTTAAAAAAGTCCCCCCAGAAGCCTAGGAGACTCGAGGAGATATGTTAATTAATTTCTTTGAAGCTTCTGTCCCGGCTGTGGAATTTGTTTCATTGTGCGTAATTTAGTTACGAGGAGCCTGAGGCGCGTGTGTTGACTTAAGGATGTACTAAAGCAGGTGTTGCTGGTGTCCACAATGGCTTCTGGAGGCAGAAACAAAGGGAACAGCAGCAGTGGCAGAAGTAGTGGCAGACGCGGTGGTGTTGCATGGTGTTGGTCAAAGGCCCGGTGAGGTACGGGGAAAAGAGAAAGACTATAAGAGACGATGAACGTATCACATGAATAATGATGAAGTCTTCAAACTTTTTATATATCTAGTTCCTTTCCTTAGGAACCTTAGAGGAGAAGGGGCACTTCGAGTAGCTACAGGACGACGAGAGTAAGGAACGAGGTAGTTACAGTACTCCTCTTCACCAGAGATGATGATTTACTATGGAAAGATGAAAGAGGATAGGTGCTAGGAAAGGAACCCTGAGGGACGCCACTGCTGAGAGCGCTAAAGAGAAGGGATATGTGATAGGGCAGTACCCTGGGGAACGCCACTGCTGAAAGGTCTAGAGAGAAGAAACATAGGTGATAGGACCGTATTCGGATGCCAGCGTCTGCCTCATTGATATGGACGACGATGTCGAAGCGCACCATGTAGAAAGGCTTGATATGGCTGGCTTCCGCTCACTGGGGAGATGTGTCGCGTCAGTAGTTTGATAAGTTGTGGAGATACAGTAGGTGTTCTGTGTGTGAGCTAACATCCATGTACGAAGACCAATGGGGTCCAACAACAGGCTTCAATTCCATGTGGTAGGTTTGGATCAGGCTGCAGACTGCAGCTGCTTCTAGGACAGCTTTACGAGATGTGGTCTCACGAGGCCATAATGCTTCAGGTGCTGTAAGTCGAGGTACCCGTCATCGTCCACCAGCCGGAGCAAAAGAAGGTGCCTCCTGTGTCGTGGAGGAGAGCAACAGCCTCCTGAAGTGGGTTGGACTGTGGGGAGGCGACGACGAAATGAACCCCCGTTCTTGTTGGGGGGCAGCACCCATCCTCCTTCCGCACGGGCTGATATGAGGCGACAGTACCACCAGCCGTGAGAACCCTAAAGGTCAGGGGAGGACGTAATCTTCCTCCTCGCAGGGCAGGAGAGGTCAATATTCTGGCACCCAAGAGCGCCCCGGCTTCAACCACTCCCTCCGCTAGGGTGACCGGATGGTTTGACGGAGATGCAAATTGGATCTCGAGAAGTTAACACACCAACTCGCTCCACAGGCGATGGGGAGAAGGGGCCCCGCACGGTCGTAGATTGAATCCCTGGCCAGCTGACCACACCGTCTGGACAGCAGAGTGAGATGTATACAGTATTCAGATTATATTGCTGGGTGGCGGACCCAGGCTTCCACAGCCGTGCAGACCAGACCCCTGCGTTGCAGACTGTGTCTCAGTCATGCAGACCTGCAACCCCGGGAGTAGATGACAACACCTCTGCGGTGAGGTGGATACATAATAAACGCAGGTGGACCAGGTTAGGCGTGGGGTACACACACACACACACACACACACTCGGATAGGCACTAAACACGAGACCAGGTCAGGTGTGAACTTGACCCTGGGGTCAGCATCACAAGATCAGGTCAGGTGTGGAACAGAGCGTTTGGGAGCAGCAGTAACTAAGGACCTTTACCTTACATGTGGCAACAGCATTTTCCTCCCAAAGTGGAAGCACGAGTGAAGAGGAGGAACAGAACAATGGCTTGCGGAAGAACCCTTTGTTGGGCCTCACAGGAGGAGGATAAAGACCTGTGCTAAGAAACAAGAGTTTTTACCGAGAGATCAGAGGGAAGTCTGAGGGGCCCCGCGTTGGCTCGAGCTGGGGTACCTCTGAAAACTGGACGCGGTATGGAAAAAAGAGAAGGGGTGAACTAACCCCCCCCTACCCCCACCCGGCTCCCTTTTAACCCCCCCCCCCCTACCCCCACCCGGCTCCCTTCATCCCATTTTCTTCATTTGAATAACTTTTTTCGCCTCTTGATCTGAAACGTGTTTCTGAAGAAGTACTGAAGCTTTTCGCATTGGCAAAATTTAGGAAGAGAGTAGAGATAGCCTAACGAATACGGTTTCCCAAGAGTCTTTATGTGAGGTGAGTACAGAGGAGAAGAAATAAAATCAGGACTGTAATACAGATGGTAAAAGACGATCACTAACAATGGTTCGAGTGTGGTCTCAAGTAATGAATCTCTCCATATTCAGCCACGAATTAGGAAACTGATATTATGGACAAAACTCTGATACATCTCTAGTCGGGTTTCTGAAGACCGAGGACGCACGCTTACTGTTACGCCAACAGATGTCTAGGGAAGGGAGAGAGAGACAGAGAGAGAGAGAGAGAGATAAAGAGAAACAGGTTGGCTTTCTTGCCCAGCAAAGAATTCGGCCGTAAACACAATTGTCCCGTTTAGCGATCCACGTCCGGCGCGCGTTGGCTCGTTCTGCGCTCGCTGGTGCACGCTAATGGCATTAGCTCTTGCGGCCGAGGGCAGATATAATAGAGAAGTGGCCCAATGTAGGGCCCTTTATGGGTGAAGGTTAGTGTGGAGGGGCAGTTCCCATCTCTGGATCACTTCGGTTCGTCGAGAGAGAACCCCATGAGCAGCAGCTGGTCTTCTGCCTCTGTGTGTGTGTGTGTGTGTGTGTGTGTTCCAGGGAGGTCCAAAGGGGTGTAAGAGGAGGGCCTGCCTGCTTCTGGTATCCGCTAAGCAGACGCGACGGCACCGCTTTCAGCAGCTGGTCGGTCGACTGTGGCTCATGGCCAAGTGCCGAGCTGTCCGTCCCTTCTTCTTCTTCTTCTTCACTGCCGAGAGAATTGCATTTAGTCTTCACACTCTGCCCCCAAAGAACTGCGCTCACTCCCAGGCAGCCCATCCCTCTCTGTGGGGAACTGCACCAAGTTGCACAACGACTCTAACTAACGCATGCAAATACTTTCGGTTGGGGAGGGAGGGATGGAGGGAGGGGGGTGGAATTTTCCCCTCACTATTTCAGAATTACAGACGGAGATCTTCGAGACCCTTCGGTACAATGCGAGCCCGATGGCTCCTCCTGACAAACCATCAAGTCTTCCTTATGATCATATATGATTTCCTGGCACTTTGGCATATGCTAATAAAAAAAAGGTGGGACATTTTTCCAATATATATATCCAAAAGGGCTTCAGCCCATGGCACACACACACTTGCTGTGTACGAGAGTTGGATGAGAGCAAAAGCAAGGGACTCCTTCGTCTCGACTGGTTTCCACGGAGACCTCTTCTTCAGGAGCTGCAGTTAGTATTCGCCTTGCAGCCCTTTTACTACCCACCTGTCGCATTGTTGTTTGTGTACGTCCCTTCGAGCTATGGGAGAGAGATCGAATTTCGCCAAGGCTTAATTCTTTGAAGGATTCAACTGCTTTCTCTCTTCAGTGACAGGGCGAGGGTGGGACCTTAATCGGCCAGCACCTCAAGCAGTTTATATCGATCTTTCTCAAAGGAGGAAATAAATCTCTTGCTTGGGAAAGGCGGATATGGGATACGATCCGGTAGTCCAATCCACCAATGAGGCCGTTCGCGGATTTACACGCAAGCACACGCATCCACAACCTACGTTCGTGGGTCTCGTATTCTTAGAAAGACTCGTAGCTTATCGTACAGTAGCGACAGCCTAGAAATAAACATTGTATCTCAGGGAACGAATGACGTTGAACGTAAACACACACACACACACACAAAGTCGTTAAGGTGTTGAGGGGCGCCATCTGTAGAGCTACAGGTACAAACACAGTTTGTGTAGGGAGAGAGAGAGAGAGAAAGAGATAATCTGGTTAATAATAATGATAACTTTCCAGTTAACTTCCATATAATCCCCCCCCCCCGCCTTACACACACAAACACACACACACACCAAATAGAAGCCCTAAAAGACCGAAGACCTATCTATCCCTTTCTGGGAGTGAAAAAAAAAAGAAATCCTATAACTAAAAAGAAAAACAAATCCCATTCATTAACGAAAGGCTGTGTACACAACGCGGAGGCCGGGTTTCACTCACTCACTCACGCTCCAGAAAACATCGCTCGCCCGATCAACTGATTGGATCAGGCCGCTTTCAATTACCGGAGGAATAATTGATTTTTGTACATGGATAAAGTAGGAGATATTAACGGGGTATGATTAGAGAGGGAATAATACATACTGGGGGTCGTATGTGGTATGATTAGTGAGGGAATAATACATACAGGTGGCTGTATGTGTGTGTGTCATTTTGGAGGAGAGAGTCCATATATAATCATGTATACATATACTCATATTTACGGTATGTATGTATATATCTACCTATCTATCTATTTATCTGCCTATCTATCTATCTATCTGTCTGTCTGTCTATCTATCTATCTATCTATCTACATAACTAGTCATTCTGAAAGACTCCTGGCTCAAAAGGGTTGCTATGAGAAAGGATAGTGGCGAGTGAGGTTGGAGGTTGGAGAGGGCTGTGGTGAGCGAGGTTGGATTTGGCAGAAGGTCCTGGTGAGTGCGTTGGAGGCGAGAAAATGTCCTGGTGAGTGAGGTTGGAGGTGGGAGAGGTTGAGGGGTTTGAAGGGTTGCTCATGTGTGATCTCAGCTAAAACGTGGGCGTTCTCAAGCCTCATGATGATTCTGGCCTCAGCTATGGCCTAGCTTTCCCCAGCTCCACTGAGCTGGCATCAGCTTACTAGATATCTATATAGCTGAATGTCCTCAGCTACAGTTGGGCATCTTCAGCTGTTACATCTCAGGTGAGACCTGCCCTACACACACAGGGGATCCCATCTCCACATTCGTTCGTCTCAGCTACATAATCTCAGCCTCAGATAAGTCTAGATGACCTCGGCTCTATACATGCTGGTGACCTGAGTCACAAACGGGAAGTCACAGCTATCGACTGGCTTCCTCAGTTTCCAGCCGTGCAGATTAATGCCTCATTTATGCAAAGGTGACCTCAGGAGAGCATGATTTGCCTCAGCTGAGCAGAGACGACCTCATTCAAATACCTCGAGTGTCGCGTGGGACGCCCTACCGACACATGCAAGTTACATACGGTTATCTTCAGTCACACATGGCTGACCTCAGCTACTCACAGATACTTCTACAACACAAAGACGGGCCTCAGCTACATATAGATACTTCAGCTAACCCACAGATACCTCTGCAACACACAGACAGCCTTAGCTGCGTATAGATACTTCAGCTATACACACAGATGGCAATACGAAAACCCTTCGAAAAAGGACCCAATAGTCTTTTTAATGATATTCATCAATTCCTTTCCAGAACTCGAGGTTAAAATCTCCCACGTACTTTACCAGATGGAAGTTTTTGTTGTTGTTCTATCTATATCCTTTTTTATATATATTTTTCTTTTTGCTTCATCTCCCGTTTATCACCCGTTTACCTGTTATGTCTTCCGCCCATCGTGTGCTAAAACTTTCGCCATGACGACACGTCTGGGCCAACAAAACGGGGCGGGTAAAACCAACGGGAGAATCTTCCTTACCTACACTGCACTCAGGCGCAACGGGGAAAAGAAGAAGAAGAAGAAAAAGAAGACACTCGTTAACTTCTCGTTAGTGCATCGCCACCGCCATGAAGTTACTCGGCGGATCCATAAACGAGAGAGAGAGAGAGAGAGAGAGAGAGAGAGAGAGAGAGAGAGAGAGAGAGAGAGAGAGAGAGAGAGAGA